>BHFT01002495.1:0-86145 GCA_004320025.1 Laticauda laticaudata | reverse complement strand
CCGTTCTTTTCCGTTCTTTTCCGTTCTGTTTATGCAAATTTTTACCACTTTTTGGAGCGGATGAAAACAGATGGAGACACCCCCGAAATTTTGCTCGTCCGCTGTGTCCTTTAAGCATACGTTTTGTGTCCATCGGCCAGTGGGACCTAGCCTTTAACAAAAGAAGTTGCACCTTTCTGGCTGTATCCCAAAGTTATCTTGATTCTTTTGGAATAATTTCTCTCCAGTGGATATATTCATATTGTTCTTTATCTTCAATTAATGGCCTTAGGATGGGTGTTGTTACTTTTGTCTGGTTTTAAAATCTTGCTTAAAGTATTTACACATTTAAGTTTTAAAAACTAATTTTCAACCATTTAGGATTACTTTCACTACACAAAAATATACTTCCTTTATGCTTCAGTTATAGAGTGGAAAAAACTGATTAGTTGTTCACAGATTTCACATACACAATTTACCAATGAAATTATGCCTGCATTTCATATGTATTTTGAGGTCTATCTACCACAGTGAATCTGCAAACTGGATGTGCAAAGTTGAATTTTCGGGGGGAGTTTACTGGGATGAAATTCAAATATGGTGAAATGATTAAAGATTTGACCCCAACAATGAACCCATATGCAATTAGAAATAGCATAAAATCTGAAAGTCATACAATAATTGCAATATGAAAAAAATAATGTGGTAAAGGTGAAGAAAAAATAATCGCATAGAATGTGCTCTGTTAATTTAATTTTTCTAGTGACTTTATACACCTGCCTCAAAAAGTTTCCATATTTCTTATAGTCATATTTGCTACTAATCAGAATTGCAGAGCACCACTAAAATGAAGACTTTGGGATGCAACTTCAACTGCTATTCTACCAAATTCAGATCTGAGCAAGCCAACTTATTTTCTGGTTTTCTATTTTAAAAGCATTTTAATTCAGAAATAAACTTTATTCTGTTTGGTTATACATGTACATATATAAATTGTCACCTATTAATATATTGATTTTTTTTAAAAAAACCCAGTTTTCTGCCTTTATTCTATAAAAATGCCATTCATTTTCACTGCTTCTAAATTTCATTTAGCTGGCATCTAGAACAATTTTAAAATTGTAATCAATACAGTCTCAAAGTAAGAGCAATATATGGATATGTCTCAAAAATGCTTTTTCAAAAAGCAACTGGACTTTATTTTTCCTTGAAGACATTTTGCTTCTCATCCAAGAAGCCTTTTCAGTTCAGCTTCTTGCATGAGAAATGAAACATCTTCAAGAAAAATAAAGAAAGTCTAGTTGCCTTTTGAAAAAGGACCTTTGGGACAACCATGACCTGGATGACTGAGAATTTCCATAGACATATGGAGAAGATATACATATTGTACATGATTTGTATAAATGTACCATCTTTCAATGATAACCTATTGCTTCACAATTGTTCAAAATTATGATGAACCCACAATTACTTTGAACCTGGATTTAGAGTTCCAGTGGCTGGGTACCTGATCACATTTTGGGCATCTTGACAATTATTTCCAATGGGTTTTTCCGACCTGAAATTGGCATTTTATTCTGGTTTCTGGCAGAAACAACCTTTGCAGACAATGGATTTGCTTTACAACCACTGCAAAAAAGGGTCATAAAATCAGGCATGGTCATATGGTGGGTCATATGATCATATGGTTGATCATATGGTGACCCACTAATTCCAGGTTCAAGTATAAGTCAATAAATACGTATATATAAACATATGAATATCCTTTAACCAAGTTGCTTCATTTCAACAGGTAGACAACTAGATAGATATTATATATTATCTACCTACTTATTTTCTTTCCTTTTTTCCCTTTGTAATGACAACAATATTAAGTTTATTAAACTTTTATGACACCCATCTCCCTAGAAGGTGGAGAGGAATTGTATTTCTCAGTGAGCTCCATTGTAAAAGACCAAAATGTTTGAACTATAGTAATTATTAAGAATACTTAGGCGGCACTATGATACAGCATAGAAGTATATTTTGATAATTAAAATATGAGGCTAAAATGTCACATCTTTATTTTACTAGATTTTTATTTTTTCTATTTCATTGGCTACGAATGACCTTGAACTGATTTAATTGGGCAGAAGTCTTTACATTATGCCACAGGCTATTCATTTTGAGAACTGAAACAATGAATCCCCCTAGATCGGAATATATTTGTGAGTGAAAAGATGAATTAATGGCTGTACTTTAACATCTTGTCAGTAACCAAAGGAGATAGTCCCGGGGCTTATTTTTAGATGAAAATTAAAACTTTAATGGAAAATAAGCAGACTAGCTTGCCCTTTGGTCTCCTCTGGTAGAGCCTCAAAATATTCAGGGCTTCTGAGAATGATAGAAAAGCTTTTACTCTGGCAAAAGTATGCTTAGGTAATTGCAGATCAGGATATTTTAAGCAGAAATAGCTATATTAATCCTAGCTATGATTTTTGAAATGCAAAATTTGACCCGATAAAATAAACTCATCAAGTCCTCATTTAAATAGAAAAAGACAATCCAGAAGCATAGATATTTCATAAGACATTTAAAAAATATTTTTGAAGAGACATCATTTAATCGAATTAAATCAAAAGAATGAAATATGAATCTGCATGAACTTCTCTATATTTAAAATATAATCGATCCAAATTCGCTATAATGCTCTTCTAATAGATATTATCAATTGCAACCAAGAATAACAATTTTAAATTTTACTTCACATTCATAAAATCTTACTGTAGGTTTTCTGTAATTTTTCTACATAATTTCTTACATGTGGATAATATATGTGAAAGTGGTGTGTATATTATATGTCAGAAAAGTCAAAACTGCTACTCCACTCATGAATTCCCTCTAATTGTAGAAATAATTTAGTTAAAATTAAGCACTTTCTAGTCCCGTCTATGTCAGACAAATATTAAATCTTGGCCTGGATTATTCTCTTTATCATTTCTCCTACCCATCCCCAATCCTTTTGAAAGATGAGAAATATTATGGTCAATTAGAAGATTTTAGAGCCCTTTGCCTTAGCCTGCAGACAACATATTATCCTTCCTTTTTCCTCTCCCTCCTTTCTCTGATACAGAGTAACAGAAGGGACCTTGTAGGTCATCTAGTCCCACTCCCACCCACCTACCAACCCAAGCAGGAGATTTTCTGGATTCTTTTCTTCCTATTATCAGTAACAAGACTATTATTGAGTAGAATAAATAATCTGACTCTTTTTTTGCACATTTCAAAGTTTGAGATGAAATAAAGAGTTTGCAACGAAAGAATCTTGGACACTTAACAGAATTGCTTTCATGGTGACAAGTTACAAAATATTCATTTACCAGAAACCAAACCAGTGAAATTATTCCCTGGCATTTTCTGAAGAATAGATGATGCTCTTGACGTTTCCAAAATTACAGGCTTCAGCCAATGAAAATGTATAAAATCTGAAAGTCATACAATAATTGCAATATGAAAAAAATAATGTGGTAAAGGTGAAGAAAAAAAAACTGCATAGAATGTGCTCTGTTAATTTAATTTTTCTAGTGACTTTATACACCTGCCTCAAAAAGTTTCCATGCATATTTCCTGTATGTCAATAGTTGCTCTAAGTCAGAATTGCAGAGCACCACTCAAATGAAGACTTTTGGATCGCAACTTCAATGCTATGTCTACCAAATTCAGATCTGAGCAAGCCAAACTATTCTTCTGGCTTTTCTATTTAAAGCATTTTAAATTCAGAAATAAACTTTACTTCTGTCTTGTATACATGTACATATATAAAGTTGTCACACCTATTAATATATGTTACATGTATAACCAAACAGAATAAAGTTTAGTTTACCTGAATTAAAATGCTTTTTAATAATAAGACAACAACCCAGAAAATAAGTTGGCTCTCAGATCTGAATTGGGTAGAACTAGCAAGTGAGTTGCATCCAAAAGTCTTCCATTTTAGTGGTTGCTCTGCAATTCCTGATAGTAGCAAATATGACTATAAGAAATATGGAAAACTTTGTTTGAGGCAGGTGTATAAAAGTCACTAGAAAAGTTAACATTTTTAACACGCAGCACATTCTATGCAGTTGTTTTTTTTCCTTCACCTTTTACCACATTAATTTTTTCCATAATTGCAATTATGTATTGACTTTCAGATTTTTTATACATTTTCATTGGCTGACAGCCATGTAATTTTTGGAAACGTCAGAGCCATCATCTATTCTTCAGAAAAATTCCTGGGAATAATTTCAAATGGTTTGTTTCTGGTTAAGATGATATTTTGTAACTTGTCACCATGCAAAGGCAATTCTGTTAAGTGTTTCCAAGATTCTTTTCGTGCAAACCTATTATTTCATCTTCAAAAACTTTTGAAATGTGCAAAAAAAAGAGTCAGATATTATTCTACTCAATAATTAGTCCCTTGTTACTGATAATAGGAAGAAAAAGAATCCAGAAAAGCTCCTTGGCTGGGTTGGTAGCGTGTGGTGGGAGTGGACCTCGATGACCTACAAGGTCCCTTCTGTTACTCTGCTATCAGAGAAAGGCATGGTGAGAGGGAGAAACAGGAAGGATTAATATGTTTGTCTGCAGGCTAAAGGCAAAGGGAACTCTAAAATCTTCTAAATGACCATAATATTCTCATCTATTTCAAAAAGGATTGGGGCCATGGGTAGGAGAATGATAGAAGAGAATAATCCAGAGCCAAGATTTAATATTTGTCTGACATTAAGACGGACTAGAAATGCTTTAAATTTAACTGTAAATTATTTTCTACAATTGAGGGAATTCATGAGTGGGAGATAGCAGTTTGACGTTTCTGACACTTATTAATATACATTACCAACTTTACAAGTTCATATTATCCACATGTAGAAATTTCATGTAGAAAAATTACAGAAAACCTACGTAGTAATATTTTATGAATGTGAAAGTTAAAATTTAAAATTCGTTATTCTTGCGTGCTTCAATTGATAATATCGATGTATCGAAGAGCATATAGCGAATTTGGATCGATTATATTTTAAATACAGAAAGAGGTTCATGCAGGTTCATAATTTCATTTCTTTTGATTTAATTCTCGCCCCCGATTAAATGATGTCTCTTCAAAATATTTTTTAAATGGTCTTATGAATATCGTATCTTCATGGATTGTCTTTTTCTATTTAAATGGTAGATTATGAGTTTATTTATCGGGTCAAATTTGCATTTCAAAAAACTCATAGCTGGATTAATATAGCTATTTTTCTGCTTAAAATATCCTGATCTGCAATTACCTGAACCATACTTTTGCCAGAGTAAAAGCTTTTTCTATCATCTCAGAAGCCTGAACTATTTTGTATCGCGGCCGGCCCCTCCAAGTATAAAGGCAGAAAACTGTTGAGTTGTTTTTTTTAATCCAATATATTAATAGGGTTGGACAATTTATATATGACATGTATAACCAAACAGAGTAAAGTTTCATCTGAATTAAAATGCTTTTAAAATAGAAAACCAGAAAATAAATTGGCTTGCTCAGATCTGAATTTTGGGGTGCAAAGCATGTTGAAGTTGTAACCCAAAGCCTTCATTTCTTAGTGGTGTTCTGTTAATTCTGCATTAGTAGCAAATCAGTTACTTATAGAAATTATGGAAACTTTTTGAGCAGTAATGTATTAAAGTCACTAGGAAAAATTAAATAAAGAGCACACATTTCTATGCGATTATTTTTCTTCACCTTTTACCACATTATTTTTTTCATATGCCATTATTGTATGACTTTCAGATTTTATGCTATTTCTAATTGCATATGGTTCAATTGTTGGTGGGTCAGAGATCTTTTAATCATTTCACCATATTTGAATTCATCCATTAAATCCCCCCGAAAAAAATCAACGTTTGCCATCCAGTTTGAGGATTTCACTGTGGTTAGATAGACCTCAAAACTACATTGAAATGCAGGCATTAATTTCGATTGGTAAATGTGTATGTGAAATCTGTGAAGCAACTAATCAGTTTTTTCCACTCTATAATCTGAAGCATAAAGGAAAGTATATTTTTTGTGTAGTGAAAGTATCCTAAATGGTTGAAAATTAGTTTTTAAAACTTTAAATGTGTAAATAACTTTAAGCAGATTTTAAAAACAGACAAAAGTAACAAACACCCATCCTAAAGGCCATTAATTGAAGATAACATAACAATATGAAAATTATCCACTGGAGAAAATTATCCAAAAGAACAAGATAACTTTGGGATACAGCCAGAAAGGTGCAAACTTCTTTTGTTAAAGGCTAGTCCACTGGCCGATTGGACACAAAACGTATGCTTAAAGGACACAGCGGGACGAGAAAATTCGGGGGGGTGTCTCATCTGTTTTCATCCGCTCCAAAAACAGTGGTAAACAATTTGGCATAAACAGAACGGAAAAGAACGGAAAAAGAACCGAGGACGATGCCGTAGTACGTACTGGGGATGTAAGTCGGCCATGATCATAGGAAGCCTTACGAGTGCATGCAGTGATGGAAGGGGATGACCACCTCCGAAAGGGTTCCGGGGAGGACTTCGCGAGTGGACCACATGCGTGAAGCAGAAGGGGCAGATGCATAGCAGATTGAAGCGGGATGCGATTCATGGACCCATATAGGAAAAAAGGCCAAAAACAAAGGGAGGTGGGGGATGCACACGGATGTATATCGAATGCAAAGCATTCATTGCGGCATGCAGGGAGTATGAATTGCATCAGCTCCCGCGGATATAAAAAGGATGCAGCACGCATGGCAGTCAGCATTCAGGGGAAAGACGTGCTGCCACATACATCTAGCAGGAATACCACTAGTTCATCAGTTCAGGAAAAAAGAGGAAGCCTGTGACTTTACTCGTTCCAGCCCTGGAAAGAAGGACAGAATGCATCCCACCCCCTTGGCAACTGACTCTGAACCTCCTGGTGCTCTTGCTGCTGCTCGCGCTGCTTTGCTAGCTGTGGACCAGCCCCAAGCCCTCAAAGCCTGCATGCTTGCTGAAAGGCCCCTGCTGCTCCAGCCCCGAAGGTCCTGCTGCTCCAAGCCCAGAAGGGCTCCTGCTGCTCAATCCCCTGAAGGCCGTTTGCTGCTCAAGCCCTGAAGTCCCTAGCTGAGCCCCCTGCCAGAGGAAGAAGAGGCAAGGGAAGCAGAAGGGAGAAAAGGAAAAGTACATCTCTGTTCCAAGGGCATGAGGATGAGGTGCTTGGAATGGCTGCGGGTAGAAAGGGCCACAGACTCTATCGTGACACCCAGAAGAAACAGGCAGGGCTTGGAGAGACAAGGCAGAGACCTGGGGTACACTGCGAAGTACTCCTGGGATTGATGGAAGCACATGCAACACCTGGTAGATGCGCAAGCTACATCTTTCAAAAAGAAATACTGGGCAGGCCGCTGTTCAAGCTCCTGACTGGAGATGTTAGTGTCATGGCCAAGTGCAGTTTCCTGAGGGTGAAGATCCGCCACAGATAGATACCCCCGAAGCCCAGACCCACATCACCCCACCAATGAGGAGCAGTCCCTTATTACCCAGACAGCCACAGATAGCCTGTGCAGATAGTTTCTCTTCCAGCCAGGAGCCAGCGAACCTGTCCAGGCAGGTGTCTTCAGAAGCCCTGGCAGAGACCCCCCCCACAGCTCCACTCCCCATGCTGGGCAGACTTGGAGGCATCCCTGTCACAAAATGGTGCGAAGAAGCAGCAAGCCACCAGAGGCCAACCCACCCCCACCCCCACCCCCAAGCTCCATCAGGATGCAGGAGAGAGGCAGGACTGGAGGGCCAGAACCACAGTGTCTTGTGGAGATCAGGGACACAATGAAGACCAGCACCAAATTCTCTCTACCTGCTCCCCACTTGTACAGAGTATCTTCAGGGCTGCCACACCTTCATCACCTACGTGGAGACCCAGGACCCTCATGGACCTGCCGAGGCCAGTACCAGGGGATTGAAGGAGAAGATAAACAGCACTTCCTGACAACTCTCAAGGCCCGCTGAAGCTGTCCTACCCAGTCCAGGTCTGCTCCTCCACCCCAGGCGATGTCACAGCCTTCCACGGCTTCAACAGCCTCTCACCCTACCAAGGCTAGGATCTACCAGGACTTCCCACAGAAAAACAGACTTTTCCAGTCCAGGCCCAGGTTTCACTTTGTGCACAGACTCCAGTCTCACCCAGCTGTGACCCAAGACAGCTCCACTACACTCTCCTTCCTCCACCCCACACCAAGGCTGTCATGGACAATCCTGTCATCAGTCTTGGGCCTCACATCGTCAGATCCTTGATGAGGGGCTCTCAAATCTCACGGGACTGCAGTCAGCTCTTGGACAGCTTCCCTGAACACACCACCACTGTTGTATTCTCCAGGGCCAAGCACCCAATGGCGCTCAGACCCAGACACGTGCAAAGCCACAGCCCATCTGCACTAGTCCCTCCCGCTTAACGCTGAGACCAATGAACATGACTCAGAATGTGAGAATTGTCTCAGAGACTGAGTTGTTTTACTTGTTCACTTTATCTTGCTTAATGACACTTTACTTGGTTCATTTTTGCTTATTTAATAAAGTCATAAAGTTTACCTAAGACAGTTAATCAAGCGTTTTCTTTGCTTAAAGACAACTTGGTTCATTTTTTCTACCTTATAAGTGTTGGTGAAAACTTTGAAAAATATGGTTAAGCCTTTTCATGTGCTTGGGATAGATAAGGATAGTTGTGGGATAGATAAACCTCAGTGCAAGCATAGTGGGACTGTATGGTCCCCTATCCCAGGTTGCCAACACATATGGACCTTATTATCAATAACAATTTATTCATTTGATCAACACATTTTAAATAACAAAGCTCTTTATTAATGCCCTGATTCATTGTAGGACCACTCAAACATACATGACACAATCCTCATCAGTTTACGCGAGAGGCTCAAGGAGCATTCATTAATCATCTATCATCCTGTGTTGGCCACTCCACTGCTTCCAGCTGGGAGTTGCACCAGTGTTTTCAGTAGGTTGTGCTGCTTCTTCCCTTTCACGTGAAAGCTCTGTTGGGGCCCTTGTACATCCCACAGTGTCCTATCAGGTATACGTCGTTAGGCTCCAACCTTCTCCAGGGCCTCCAAAATAGTCCCAGTTCCCTCGTTGGAACAATGGTCCACCAGCTCTGTTTCTGGCAACACGTTCAACGACCAACACTGGGTAGCAGCTCTGTAGTCCGCATTGAAGGATTGTGCTTCACACGTTGCCTCCTTCTTCTGACGAGTCTACTGCGGTTCATGCTAGGTATGCATTTGAATGCATGTATTGTAAACCCTGAACAACCATGTGAGTGAGAAGTATCTGGCAAACCCTGGTCTGGCCAGGATGGCTCGACAAAAGGGCATTCTTCACCACCTATGTATATCTGTGCCCTGGACAGGCCTTTAGTTGAAATGAAATCCTCTACTTCACGGAGTTGAGAGTATCATTGAAGTTGTTTAAGCCTTTCATGATCGGTAGGTTCGATGGAGGGAGAAGTGAGGCGTCCATCACAATGATGAAGTAGCACATTTGTGTGTCATTGGGTAGGGCGGTCTAGATCTGAAAAAAACCCATGATGACATTGCGTCCAGCCATCCTTTGAGGTCACTAGCATTGTATAACCTGGGCGCTTCTGAAAGGCTGATGCCCCGTTTAGAAATCCTGAAGCATTCCAATGAAATCAATATAATTGGATAAAACATATATGCAGTCTCGCGAAGACCAATCAACCATGGCAAATGTGAAAGAATGAATACTGTAAAGAATAGCAAGCCACGTTTGTTTAGTTCTTTTCAAATACAAGTGGACTCTTGAGTTGGGTTGGAGTGCTTTTCAGGCCATATGCTTCCCATCTATGGCTCCAACGGTGTGGGGAAAGTTCCACCCTCTGGATACACTTCTTCTGCAAGTTTTCTCCAGCCGTTGTTTCATTGGTGGGGCACTTGAGAAGCTCCTCCACGTCATACTTCAATGATCCCTGCCACCACCTTCTCTGAACCACTTGCTGCATCCGCTGTTTGTGTGGCACCCCTTCCATGCATTACTGCATGTTTCTGTATGTCGGTTCCAGAGTCCATTTGGTGTCGTCCAGATGTCTCAGTTGCCACCTTTAGTCTCAGGGTCTAGGTTCTTGGTCACGGTAAGTTTTCGTGTGCTTAGGCAATTTTGTCAACCTGTATTTGCGTCTCAGGTACCTCTACAAGTTTTCACTCCAAAACAGGTCTTGGTTGTTCATCCTCATGAGTTATGGAATGCATGAGGGTTCTTCATCCTCAGCCCCATTCAATTCTGGTCTACTAGATGTTCATACATCCATCTCTTTCTTCATGTATTTCCATCCAACTCTAGGACCCACACAGCTTTGCCTTGGACATCTTCCTTCTCCCTTTCTGTATAATAAAGGTGAAACACAGTTCTTGAAGCAGTTTTGGTTCTTGGTGCTTTCTTTCTCACTGTGTCTTATGCAACTATCTCCAGACCTACTCATACAGACTTGTGCTCTATGATCCTATCGGTGCTGTTTTCTCGTACGATACAATTTTGATGATGTGGAAGACTCCTCAATGACCCTAAGGGTGAAGATTGGCTTCTGTTAACTCACCGTGTCTGCTTGGACCCGATACTGAGATTCAGATGATTTTCTCCCCCTTTCTTGTTCTCTCTTATTCGATAATCATCTGCTACCACTAGGTGTCCTTCTACATACTCTAGACATACTGCAGACATCCTAAATATCCGAGATACATCTCAGAAAGAAACGTTTTGTCCATTTTAATGCTTTATATATGAGATGCATCTGCTTGCATCCTTTCTATTATCATGCTACTAACACTGTGTAGACGTTCCGTGCACCTTTTGTTTCCTCCCTCTTTCCATTTTCAGCTGCAGTGGATGGAGATGGCCAGAGGATGCAGAGAGGATACAGCGGATGATAATGGACATAGAACGTTTGTTGCCCGTATATGTTGCGGATGTACATCATACGCGGCAGAAAGTTCATTCGCTCACAAAGTTTTGTGCAGCTCAAAACTTCTTGGGCGGATGAAATCTCAGTGGATGGATGCTCGAAGGATAGAGCATATGAAACACGTATACAGTGAGTACACAACCGATGCATAGCGTTTTCCAACCAGATGGCAAGCTTTTTAAAATGTTTTACATCCTCTTTGCATCCGTAAGTGCAGTGGGACAGGGGCGTTAGTCTATATTAGGGATCTGAAGGAAAAGGATTTCAATAAGCATTACGAGAGCTTAAGATCATTTGTATGTTCATCTATCAGAGTACAATAGATCATCAGCATAGTTACTGATGCTTCTTCATCCAGTTTGAATATCGTGCTTATCTTCTTCCAATTTAGTTTTTGCAACTAGCATATTAGTTGAATGAAGAAGGATAGAATATGAACCCTGACCAACCTTGAATCACTAAATTTAACCTTGTTTACCTGTGTCTTCCTGACTTGTATAGGCTTCATGTGAGCATAATGAGCTGTTCCCATTTCTCTAAGGACATAATTCAAAGATTTATTTGTAATCAGTGATTTTTGGTTTGGTTGGTTTTGATTGGTTTTTGGTATTCTTTGACTTTTCCTGCATGCATCAATTATACTGTCTCTGATTCTTCAGCTTTTTCTAAAGCCTCTTGAATATCTGGAATCTTCCTTTTCTTATTTGTGTTGGATCATCTTAAGCATTATTTTGCTAGCATTGTACAATAGTTTGCACACTCTTTTAAGCCTTCTTTCATTGATATTGTTGTGCACACTGACTTCTTTCAATCTGTTGACCTTTGTGTTGTTCTACCAGTGCTGCTTGCATAGTTTGCTTAGAATCTTACTTATTTTCATACTACTTGTCACATTTATATAGATATTCCATTGATACATATAACCATTCTTTAATATTCTGTCCATAATCATTCTTTAACATTCCATTTTAAGTTTTGAACCTCCTTTTGAATTCAGTTCCTTTGGAAAACATTATTTGTTTTTCTTTCTTTGTCTTCATCTTCAGCGTCACTGATGCCATTACACTGTTCCTTAACATCTCTCTGAAATTCTTTGTTAAGTTTCTTCCCAAGATCTTTGACTTTCTTTTTTTTTTGGCTCCTCTTTTCTTCCTTATAATTTCCACATCAATTCTGATATCCAATGACTTTCGTCTGTATTTTGGTCTTTGACAGACTTTTTGCACATTCATTTTTCTATGATTTCTTACATTGCAATTCTTGATGTTCTTCTTGAAAACTATGGAATATATTGTGAGAATTTATTCCCTTCTTTAGCTTGACTTGGAATTTGCAATTAGCCAGTTTTTGATCTGTTTCCAAATCAGTCTATGGCATGTTTCTTAGGTAATAAGTTCCTTATATCAATGATATAGTCAATATGACTTCTATGCACTGTTTGGTAGTCCCCATCCATAAAGGTGTTGTTTTAGTTGTATAAAGATTCAATTAACAATGAAACATAGTTGGATTAGGAAAAACTAATAAATTGTTCTTCTGTTTAATTTCTGTTTCCCAAAACATATAGTTCAACTTCATTTTCTTCATTAATATTTTCCAGTTTGCTTCTCATTCTCCAAACACAAGGAGCATGTCCTATTTTCATGTTATCTTTATTTCAGATTTAATTTGAGCATAAAATATGATAGCTCGTCTTCTTCTGCATCAATGGTTGCAGCACAAATTTGGATAACTGCCATATAAAAGAGCTGTCTATGGAGTCTAACTGATGTTTGGCAATCATATTGTACCCAAGTACTCTCTTTGCTTTATCCTTCCTGTCTGTAAAACCAATGCTGTTTGTTCTATGATTTTAATGTCCTGACAATCAAACAGTTTGATATGACTGAAAATGTGTAATTACAATCTGCTTCAATTTTCTTATGACTTAGATGTTAATGTGTACTTGATTCATTCCATCTTTCAGTTTATGGAACTTTTTTCTAATCAAGTTTCTTTGGCTCCATGTTGTTACTGTAAATCTGTCCATGTAGCTTTCATTTTTATTTTTCTGCATGACAAAAACAGCAACTATATGTATTAAAAGTTTTAATCTAGCTGCATCATAAATACCACTTGTACTCTAAAGAGTTCCTAGCTTCCTACAGTTATAGCTTATGCATGCTATCCAACTTGATGGGGCCCATCATCTGAAGTTGTATCATCAATCACTTTAGCTTGTTTATCAGTATTGTTTTTACCATTGCTTTCTCCTGAACAGCATGAAATAATTCATTTGCCATTTTTACTAAAGTGATCATCCACTTCTGTCATTTTTTTAATGTATCTTATGCCTGCTATAGGTCCATGTCTGCTATTGCTCAGTAGCTCATTCACTAGCCTCTCCTTTGAATATTCATAATAATAAGTACTTGGAGAAGAAAATCCCAATGA
This sequence comes from Laticauda laticaudata, assembly GCA_004320025.1. NCBI lineage: Eukaryota > Metazoa > Chordata > Lepidosauria > Squamata > Elapidae > Laticauda > Laticauda laticaudata. The sequence continues at coordinate 72,749 of BHFT01002495.1, read as the reverse complement.
ACAAATGACAACTTCTTAAGATACAAGGCAGCCTTTACCCCAACTCAGTGTCCTGTAGCTATGTTCTTTAAATGCTAGTTTTCCCAGTTAAAAATTCTGTATAATGCAAGGCTGAGAAAGATTGGTATTGAAAAACTTATCTTCAGACAGAATCAGAGTAAGTCATCCATCGCTATGGATAACCATGTCATTTTTAAAGTAGCTTTTTGGATCTCAGCCTATTTTATGCATAGAATATTTCAAGAGAAAATAAAACAAAATATGTCACCATCATTTGCTCTTTTAATATCTTCAGGAATAAAGGCAATTTTAGGACATATCTCTAATGCTTATTATGTCTATTTTTAGGCCTTATCAACTTTTAATCACAATAATTTGGAAATGGGGCATAAGACTGAAAAAGTAGCAAATATCCGAAAAGGTTGCACTCTGACATTAAAAGCAAAATGATAAAATACTATTTTAATCTGGTAGTACAGTCCTTTAGCTCTTCAAAAGTAATTCCATTAGATTTTTCTTTTGATCTAATTATGAAAAATAGGTCAGAATGATATAGAATCTACATAACATACAACATACTTCAAAAATCTACAAAAGAATAAATCCTATAGATGATATGTATACAGGGTTATTTTTAGTAAATATGCTTATAATTGTTTTCTTTTAAATATTGCTGGGTTGCCTGGAAATTGAGTCATGGCAACTGGATTTTTTTCCCCTTATTTTGTCTCCAATTTTTTATGCTGCTCTTTCATCAGTCACTGGGAAGATTAAGACCATTTCATAGGTTCACTAGGGAGGTCATACTTTGACAGCCCAAAAGATTTAGGTGTTAGAACTTTTACATTGCAAGAACTCTCTGCCTACTTACCTAATAAGTGTATTCATATTTTTCATCTAATCTGAATATGGTTATTAGGTAAGAAATGAAAAATGAAACCACCCAGGGAGATATATGGGGTGCCCCTAACTAACTTGCTCAGTCTGAAGAATCTATTTGAATAAGCAGTGAAACATTCCAAATCAAAAAGAGAAAATAGTCCATTTGCCATGAGTCAGGTTCCAGATAACTCTGTCTGGATGACTGAGAATCTTCATTGACATTGCTAGGTTGTGTTCTCTGTTTTCCAGTCTGCCAGATATTTGGGTTTCCTTCATCCATTTCCAAAAGTTTTTGGAAGACCAAGGACAATGGCAAGGTTATTTGTAAGAAAAGAGTATGAGGTAGAAACCAAAGAACAATAAAATTGTTTCTTTTTCTTAATATCACTGTGCTTATACTCTCAAATTAAAGGTTTGTAAGTTACAGTCATGGTGGCTGAGGTATTTTTTTTTTTTTTTGGTCTTCTTTTCTTCCATTTGTTCTTTTCTTTTTGATATGCACAGTGCTTATAAGTATCAATTACAAGGTTTGTATAAATTATAGGGATGATGAATTTTAAAATTGCTACAGTGTGTTTAAAGTGTCTGCAAGGAAAATGTTAAGGAGGCTGCAAACCTGCTGCAGGAAATCTCAGACACATTTCTAGATAATTAATACAGTGAGCAGAAACTTGAAATCAACAGTGAATGTAGTAATTTAAATCTGCTTTATAGGAACACATTAAGTTAACAGTTATTAGATAAGAAATGTTAAGATTATTAAGCTAATAAAAACAATTAGTGTTGCTGTTTTAGAAAAAGTAGGTTTTTACATCAGAGAGACTATAGAATCAGTGAGTCAGTGTTCTAGTCAAGAGTTATAATTAGCTTGTTAAATTCTCAAATCTTTACATCCATAGAAAAGCTTTAATAAAAAATGAAGAATAGTCAAATACTGCTATAACTCCAGCAAGAAATGCTTAATGATTCTATGGTGATAAGGAACAAAATGGTCATGATACCATCATTTCTAAATAGCGTATGTGTGAAAATTTTTTGAACTGATATTTCCATGTGGAAATTCAGGCACCAAATTTTAGACAAAAGATCTCAGGATTTATCATTTTAGAAATATTTCCATTCTACAGTATTTGGCTTATTGCTATGAAAATAATAAATAGGATAAGGGATACCTATTTAATAAAATTTCAGCAACAGTGTTTGTGTGTGTGAAAGATAGATATATTTTGTGTATGCTGGTTTGTTCTTATTCTTAGCAATGTTTTATCCCTAGATAAGAAACTGAGAAAGTTTCATGGGTACATCTAGAGACTAGAGGTGGCATTCAGCAGGTTATGACCAGTTCTGGAGAACCAGTAGCGGAAATTTTGAGTAGTTCAGAGAACTGGCAAATATCACCTCTTACTGGAGATTTTACAGTATCCTTCCCCTGCCACGGCCACCAAGCCACGCCTACAAAATGTTGATTCCCACCACTGCTAGAGACATAAGAAAACAATCAGATTTATATGAAGTGAAAAATGTTTATAAAATGTTTATATAAGGAAAACCTGATTTGCTCTGTTCTGATTTACCTTGACAGAGAGACCTAAAATCATCTCAACCCAGTGCTGTTGTAGAAGTCTTCTCTCAACCTTTTCTCCAGGCATTATCTCTGTGTGATCAGGGCTCCAAGGGAGATGACATGGTTATTTTAGAAGTGAGCAGACCCCTGCAATGGAACACTCAATGGAACATTCAAAACATTCTTTTGAAGATTCTCAGTTCTAAAAGCAATGACCGTCACGCATTGATTTCTAGTGATGTTAAGCTGATTAATAGTCAAATCCATACTGGTAGTTCTGAATGAACCCAAGGTAGAATTCCCAAAAAATTTCTACAGATTTGTACTTTTTCATATTTAAAGGATGAAACATTAATTAATTGACTGCATTGTAATCATTAAAATGCTGGACTAGAAAATTACTGTATTCAAGTCCTCTCACTAATACAGAAAAAAAACATATTCCATTACTTAAAGACAGTTACCAGCTACACTTATTTAAAATATATAAAATTTGAGGTCATGTGATACTCTATGTAAATGGTAGAAATCTGCCTTTCAGTGTGAACAGTAAAACAAGTGTACATGGATCTTGGCATTCTTATATGAAATGTGTCTGAAAGGAAATTCATGTAAATCTCAGGATATTCCATGAGTCAATTAAAGATTAATGCAAGTCAGGATTTGCTTTCCAGTATTCAATGTTTTCTGTATTGTTCCCAAAATTGAAAAGTTTGCATTTTGTTGATAATTCCCCCCTCTTTTTTAAGGGGGTATGTCCACTGATTTTTTTTTTATTCTTGACTACAAGAATGTTGAATAACATTTGATATATCATTTTTGACAGAAAAATAAAAGTCAGCCTTATACTCCTATGCACAAAGCATTTTATTCATTTTTCAGCAGTGAGAATAAGAGAAGATGGAATCGAAGCTCTCTAGCAAGTAATCTGATCTCTAAAATTATGGAAGATTATACCTTCTTTTAGTTGTTATACCATCTTCAGGAAAGAATGAAAACAAAATAGATATGTAACAGAGGTAACCTTTTCTGGTCAGGTAAATATCTTGATATCTTGAACAGCTCACAAGAAAGAATGCTTTTTCACATATACTAAAAATGCAAGTCTGCACAGGCTTAATTTTGATAAAGCTGGAATGAACTTTTCCTGCAATTCATATTCCCTTCTTTATTTTTTTTCTCCAAAAGCTTGCAAGATTAACCTCTATTTGTATGGGTTCTGTAGCTTTTGAATGAAATACAATTTGCAAAGATTTAAAGGAGTTTTTTTTTCTTATTTAAAACTGCAAACATACGAAAGAACAGAACCAAATGCACCAGCACACATGTGTATTCCCTATCCATGCACACATTAGTAGTTCTTGGAGACTGAAAAATGATTCCTTACACACATGTTAGATAAGCAAATCAAATGATTCCTTGCACACTTGTTTAGATAAGCAAATCAAATGTTCTTCTGGTTTGATCAAAATATAAAATACCAGATGAAATTTCTTTTATTCAGTTGTGCTTGAACAAGGAAACAACCAGGTAAACAAATGGATCTCCTGTAGTGTTCAATTTTCAAATAATAAGAAGGATTTTTACGAAGTATCTTCTGTTTCATAGAAGAGAGCATAACATTTTCTTGCACTTATATCTTTTCATTAGGTAAAGACAAAAAGAGAAAGATCAACCTGGAAGAGATCTGAAAACTAAGAATAGAAAATGCTATGAACAAGTAGTTTTACTCTGTAATTATGGCCAGAATGCAACAATGTAGTAGATTTCACATATTTTTCTTATAATCCAAAGTGCTGCAAAAATTTACTTTATAGATTTTACAGTAATATTACAATGATATGATCCTTTGGTCAGAAGTCAGAGCTATCTTTGTTATTTTTAAGTTTCAGGATGTTTGTTTATTTTACTCCGGTGGCTTTACTTTGACAAAGAAATGTAAGTTAAGTTCTTCTGGTGGATAAAGGTGAATATACGTGTCCCAGGATAATGTTTCAGGATCTTATCTGGGTTCGTCACTGGAACCAGAGGTTTTGTCTTCTGAGCTTTCAGACTTGTGCTAGAGTCCATCTTCAGGAACTTCTCTCTAGCAGTCTAAATTCTGTTTTGAGTTAACATTATGAATGTTTATATTTATTTGGTCTCTTTAAAAAAGATTAATTAAGTATAAATTTAAGCATTTTGTTTAAATGCTGGAATATAATATGTTTCACTCGTATGCTCATACACACAAACACAAGTGCATGTGTGCACACACACTCCTTTATTTCAGCTAATCTTTGTTGAGTGAAAGTACTTTTTGATATGTCTAGGGATTTTGATTTTACAAGACAGTACTTTAACTTGTCAGAATATCAGATTTCAGCATAATAGTCACTATTGTTCCATTTCAGAACAGAGTTCTACATTCTTACTGTGAGGAAAGAAGCAAAATTTAAAGGAGCCATTGTATTTATATGCAATTTTTAGGTTCCTCTCCTTCTATTTGCTAAAGATATGTGAAGTATTTATCACCATGAAAGACAGATTTAAAGCTCCAAAGAGTTAATTGTAATTCTCAGCATCAATTCACTCTTAAAAAGAAATAGTATACTCCAAACGTTTGGGCATGCTGGCAGCTTTATCTCAGTAAGGGAGACTTTAGAAAGAATGATTGATGGTAAATCCTGAAAGTGGAATTCAATTGAGGATTATACTGTTGATAATTGAGAAAAAAACTAAAGTTTATGCCTAAATTGGTTAATATAAGTGGAAAATATCTCTTGTCACTATTCAGATGTGTACTACATTTCTGAGGTTCTGTAATTTTGTCTCAGTGTATGGGACAAAATAATAAACTTTTTATGAAAGGATTACAAATGTTGGATGTATCTGTAAGTCTATCTCTTTATCATGAAGTAATTCAATACATATAATACATTTTTTAAAAAAATATTTGTACAATGTACATTCATGGATTGAATGTTCATATAAAGAATAGGAGTGTGTTATAAAGTTCATGAAATCCAATGAAAGAAATGTATTTATATAATTAAATAATTGAAACAAACAAAATGTGAAATATTAAATAATAAATTACTAAACACATTGCTGTAATTAAACCAAATGCAGATGAAGATTTTGAACTGAAAAAAAATCTACAAATATTTCTTTAACCTCAGTTCCAATTTAGAGTTCTTAAGCTCATGTCTAATTTTACATTAAGATAATGCTATTTACTTACATGGGCTTATAAGAATGAATGAGGGATGCGGTAGCTGAGTAGCTAAGATGCTGAGCTTGTTAATCAGAAGTTTGGTGGTTCCAATTCCTAGTGCTGTGAAATGGAGTGAGCTCCCATTACTTTCCCCATCTTCTGCCAAACTAGTTGTTCGAAAGCACATAAAAAATGCAAGTAGAAAAATAGGGACCACTTTGGTAGGAAGGTAAGAGCATTCCATGCACCTTTGGCATTTAGTCATGCCAGTCACATGACCACATGGACAGTGCTGGCTCTTCGGCTTTGTAACAGAGATGTGCACCATCCCTAGAGATGGAAATGACTAGCACCCATGTTCGGGGGAACCTTTACCTTTTATAAGAATGAAAATGTATCTCAAATTTTAACACTATCTCATAATATGAAACAAACATTAATCTTTTTTGTGTAGAGAATAAGATGGAACAGATCAAGAAATGAAAACATATATTGCATGTATATTGTATTACAAACTCTCAATTCCAACTAACTTTAGAATGTTTAGAAGGATTAGAATGTTTTCAGAACAACAATATATCTTTTCTAGTCTATTACCCTTATTTTCCCCCTCAGAATACATTGGAATTGAGATTATGTATCAAAGGATCATGTGCACCATGCTTATTCCTTTGTTATTTTTGTTTGCTTTAAAAAGTAATAGAAAAGGAGACAGCTAAGTGAGAAAAAATAATTGGAAAGAAAAGAAAGGTCAGGTTTTTCTTACTAAGATTCCCAGGTATATTGTGAGTTTTAAAGATTAATGTGCATGGCGTTTTGTTTGTAATATAGACACTCACATCACCAAATAATTTAATTTCATCTATTTTTTATTATTTTAAACTAAATTTTAAAAGAAAGTATGAAGAAAATTATGGTACAAATACACACTTTCTGAAGATGGAGAACAAACATAATAGATTTTTTTCAAGAATATATCATTATAACAAGTCACAGTTCCAATATCATACATAACTATCATTCTTTTTAAACCTACTTTATTCTGTATCAATACTGTATTCTGTATCAGTGTCATATTCTGTTATACTTGTTTATATAAGTCTAGGTCTATAGGCAGATCTGCTCATAGATGGCAAAGCAATCAGAGGTTTTCAATTCATTGAGTAAATGGACCATATATTTATCTTTTCAATGCCTCAATATCATTATTTTGGCCATAGTAAGGTCATGTAGAATCCATTGTTGAGTTGTCAAATCTATGTAATGTATGTAATTCAATGGAATATTATCCTCCAAAAATTTTACATTTTGTGGAGGTCATATTTATGCAATGCACTACTATCTCCCAAAGCTTAGTCGGTATAGGTTATTGTAAAAAAAATGTTTTAAAGAATTATTATCCATATTACATCTCCAACAGAATGCTATCCTAGTCCTTCATTTATGCAAACTCATCTAATTTTTTGATATCACCATCTTTTCCTCATTTGTTATAGTTGAGTTTGCCCTTACAGTCAGTTCTGAATATCACAGTTCAAAGAGGAGAGTGATAGATTCAAATGAGTTCTGAAGTGAATTTACCTGCATGGTAAAAATTCTGGAAACCAATCCCTTCAAGGCAGGGTGAAAGAATCTGCGTGTGTTGTCGTGATTTAGGCCTCTAGGAGATTACAAGTTTCAGTCCCATCTAAGATGTGAAGTCTCCTTGGGTGACTTTGGGCCAATCACTTTCTCTTAACCCAAGGAAAGCAATGGCAAACCACTTTTGAAAATCTTTGCTGTGCAGACTTATCCAGGAAGTGTCCAAGAATCAGACATGACTGAATAAAAGGAAATAATAATGTTTAGCCTATAGAAAAAGGACCAAGCAGAAATATAATAGCTATCTGACACATAGAAGAAGGATTTATTCTCTGTAGTCCTAGACCAGAATCAGTAAATAAAATTTCAGGAGGAGGATTAAACTAGGCAATAAAACAAACTTCCTGACTGTATAATTGTTGATCAGCAAACAGGCAACCACCCGTCTATTTTCTGAGTTATTCCATACAGATCATTTAGTGGAATATGCCCTTTTTGAATTCTGTACTAAATTCATAAAAATTGCGTAGGAAAAATAAGCTGTCTTATAATATATTGATACATTTCAGAAATTCAGCCTCTGCATGGCAGGGATTTCTAAACTCTAATTTCAACCAAGTTTCTTCAAAATATTTGAAGAATGTTTAAACTGGATGTACTAACCTAATCTTAAAACATTTTTAATGTCATTGGCTTATCAGGAATTCTAAATGTTGTTCACTAATTTAGAATGGTGGCTCTAAAACCAAGAACTTGGAAAAACAAATGTCTCTTTACCATCATACAGGAAAGAGGTTAAACTCGTGAAGAGGAATCTTGCTTTCCAGGTAATGTAGGGTAACATTTCTTATCATTTATGATTATTCTCCATGTTAGTTAAGTTTGATGGAAATTTGAGTGCAACTGCATCTAGAAAGCCATATTTTCCTCAACTTTGCCATAACTATTGCAGTGAGAATTCAAGCTTGTAATATTTCTTGACATGATATATGAGATGGGCTACCCAATATTTCTTATATGATATGTTTATTATAATTAGTGGTTTCAAAGATATGTTGTCTATTTGTAAAGACATGTACTTTAATCTTAGCAAAGGCATTTATCTCGTCTGGAAAAATGTTATGACAAATTTAGAAAGGAACACTAAAATAATCACTAATTGTCTAATATTAAAGACATTACCTCTCTGTGCAGATATCAAATATCACATGAAATAACCAGAAAAAACAGTCTTGTTCAGAAAGACCTGATTTTCATGCTGCACAAAATGACAGGTTATTAATTTAAGTTTGTTAATTGCCCTCTGAGATTTTCATGAAACATACGTCTACAAGAAAGCATCTCATCCCTGGATGTGATTAAAATTCACAGTTAGTCCACATTTTTAGATTTTGTTTAGTAGTGTGTATGAAATAGATCATGTGTTCGTCTCAAACTCAGAATAAATGCATTGTGTTTTGGAAGTTTTTCTGAGCCACTTTGGATGAGTGTGCACACAATCTGGAGAAAGTCTTTTAAGTTCATATTCATAGAATTTGGTCCTGACTTGATCTACCCAATTCCTACCTTTTTTTAGCCATCATTGTTTTCTCTTCCCCAAATTTACCACATGTACTTTTCTTACCTCTTATTAACTACCACATCCACTAAAAAAAAACGAAAACAAAAAACCCAATTATTTTTATAACCCCCTCAATACTTCTCCCTAGAACAGGGGTCGCCAACTTTTTGGACCTCAGGGACCACCAAATTCATAATTTTAAATCCCGCTCACCACTAATATGAATTTTGACTGACAGTGGCTTGCTGACATTGGTGGGAAAGTTGGTCCCATATTCCAGAGCTGCAGTAGTCATAGGACTGGCCTGTGCACAAGCCTGCCATGGATGAGCTGCTCCAGGATGATCAAAGGGCCAGTCTTGTGACTACTGCAGCTCTGGAATATGGGACTGGCCCGTGGTGGGGATGGAAATCTCCACCTTAGGGGGTGGCACATGTAATGTGCAAATCTGTATGTGATGCAACATGCAAAAAGCAGTACAGCCAGGATGAGGTAATGGTGCTGTTGCAGCAAGAGGGGACTGGTGACATAGGTGAGCCGAAGCAGCAATGAAGATGGCTGGAAGCTGCTGGAAAAATTAACCAGAAAAGACATTTAACTTTATGGAGTTTAAATATAGGGTAGCACTGTGAAAGTATTTGTGCAGTATTTGGTCAGCCATGATGCCCACAGAGGATTGGAATGGATCAAAGTGGTATGGAATCAAGTGGAAAGGAGGATAAAGACAACAAAAGTAGCTAGACACCGCTGGGTTCCAGACAGTGATTAACGGAACCTGTTGAAAGACACCAGGGAGTCCTGCTTTCATCACAACCAGAAGCAACCAGCCTGCAACTCCAGTGAGTGCCGGCTCCCATGGACTTATGGCTAGTCTAGGGAAGTGAGTGAAGCAAGGCAACTCCAGATGGTTGCTGTACCCAGAAAAGCTCAAACTCTCGCCTGCACAAACAGCGACAATGCAAATTATGAGGCTTCCAAGGCATTCAGCTCAACCCAATTCGGAGTTCCCATTGGTCCCACAACAAGCCAGCAGCAAAGGTAGAATGCCCAGACTAAAAGAGCACCAAGGAAGACGGGCTCCTAATAGGCAACAACCCCCCTTTGGCCTCCACACAGACGACTCCCTGAGGCTAAGGTCCAGATTTCTCTTGCTGCTTACAAGCCAAGAAGGGTTTCTCCCTCTAGGCCTTGAAGCCTCTCCCTGGATCATGCGCATGTTGTGCTCTTCCCATGGGGCAGGGGCATCTCCCAAGGAGGCCCCCCTTACCCACCCACCAGTAGCAAGCCCAGGTTGGAGGAACAGGAAGGGGCTTTGGGCACCTGGCTGTTGCACTGTGCCCCACCCTTAGCAGATCAGAGTGCTGAGAGGGATGAGAAAACTGACACTACCACCATCCCATTCCGGGCCTTTCACCTGGATGAACTGGATGGTGAGCCAACTTGCTCATTCTGCCACCTCCCACCACCACCAGCTGGTACTTTTCCTGCCCTGGGATCCCTACAGTCCCTGGCCATCGAGGAAGAGCACAAGCCAGGAGAGGTGAGCTGAAAGGTGTGTGAGTGCCATGTAAATACAAGTAGCGTGGTGCTCCTGCACCTTCCAGTTATCTGCATGGCTGCTTCAGCCCTCATTGCTGCCAGCCTCTCTTGCTGCAACAGCACCATTACCTCATCCTGGTGCTCAGCCAAAGGGTGGGGCCAGCATGTGGGCAGGCCAAGTGGGCAGCACAGCCTTGTGTTCCCATGCCTGAATTAATTGCTTTGGGGGGTGCTTTGGGGGGGGGACATTTCTCTGAAGACCACCNAGTGGGCAGCACAGCCTTGTGTTCCCATGCCTGAATTAATTGCTTTGGGGGGTGCTTTGGGGGGGGGACATTTCTCTGAAGACCACCAAAATTTTCTTGTGGACCACCACTACTTGGTGACCACTGCTCAAGAATATAGATTTGGCTCTATGTCTGGATATGGAAATGGACACACACACACACACACACACACTTGAGTTAGTAATGTTGCAGTTTTGTTTTAAGTGTGCTGTATTTTCTGTGAGTTAATGAAGCTATATTTCTGCATATTTGAATTCTAAAGTAATGTTGGATTTTGCTCCAATCTCTTTAAAGAGAGTTTTTTTTAATAGCAATCACTGCATTTGTTTGTGCATTTGTATACATTTTGGTGCATTTCTTGGAAATATTTTAATGTACTATCCTGTGGAGTTTTTGTTTTGTTATTTATCAAAGCAACATTTATTTATGACTATTATCTATCTATTTATTTAGGTGACAGGAAAGATTTGTTAACTCAGTAGAGTTATGTTCAGTTTGCCATTGCTTACTCAGAAGCCAATATCAGTGAATTGTCTTAATCTACAAAACACATCTTCATTTGTGAACAGTAAGCATTACCCAATTGATAAGGCAGTTCCAACCATTTAAATCAAATAAGAAATATAATGGTTCTATTTTCTCTCATTACAGTTACTAGAAGATACTTATACATTAGTATATACTTATACTATTAATACATTAGTATATACTTATACTATTAATACATTAATACATTATACTATTAATACATTATTAATAGTGCTCATAATTATGTAGTAATGATAATAATTCCAATATATGTATATTAAAACAGACTAGGCTAGACTAAAATAAAATAAAATAAAAGAATTGTAAGGCACCTCGGAGCTCTCTAATCCAATCCCCTGTTTAGGCAGGAAACTCTACACTACTTCAGACAAATGGTTATCCAGTTATAATACACAAACTACATTGTTTTGTATTTTTTTAATGGTTGAATTTATTTCAGAATTATCAATGGCAGACTGGCCCAAGCCTACAAAGTTAATCTCTAGTAATATTCATGTGACAAAATCTATAAACAAAATCTGAAAAGCAAATATTCCATTCACACAGTTAATTTCATAATGTTTTAGGACAAATAGAAGAAATGCTCCTCTCTGCTGCTTTTCAATATATTAGAAAATGAAGAGATCCACTGATAACAACATTAAGAATGGATTATGATATTAGTGTTTATGAAATACTCAACACTAGTATGCTCACTTGAATAAAAGGATTGCAAAAAATAATACTCAGAGATAATGACTATGTGTAATAGTAGTACTGATTTCCTGACATGGAGAAATTAGGAAAATTAGTAGCAGCTATTAACTACTGAACGACTATGGACTTTTTTAAAGAGTAAGATGACTTTTCTCTCTCCTGCACTAATCTCTTTGAAATTAATTTACTTTGTTGCCTCCATTATTTCAATAGGTCTGCTCTGAGATGTCTGTATATAAATCTAATATTTATATGTAAACAATAATTCTACTTGATATTATAGTCAGCTGCTTGGTAGAAAATATTAACTGTTCTAAATAAATTTTGTTGCACTACTGCAGGCGTGTTAAACTTGTGTTATCACAGCATGTCACATGATGTATCACAACTTTCTTTCCCCTTCATTAAACTGGGCATGGATGTGGCCAGTGCATGATGCATTTGGTCCATAGGTCACAAGTGAAAGCCCTGCAGTACTGCCAATGAATCTATTTTGGTATAAATGTTATCAGGTGTTTGTCCTTTAGTGGAAAACTCCTATGCTTGCTTTTTAAATGTGCAAAATAGTTGAATGGTTTCTTCTACTATTAAGTAGAATCCACAGCATTTATTGTCATGTGGTGTCTTGAAAGTATAGACAGTCCTTTCCGTATGATTCCATATGATTCCTGGAACTAAAGGCCGTGTCACACTGCACCAACGGAGGGAAAGAGGATGAAAAACGGACAAAAAAGCTTGCCATCTGGTTTGAATAACGGATGTAACTACTGCGTACGTTTGCGTTCCTCTTAATACGTTACACATCTGTTTTATTGAAGTTTGCATCCGCCCTCAAAAATTTTGGCTGCCAAAACTTTGCGTGGAAAATGTATCAATTTGTTCGGTCTGCATTCTATTATCGCATATCTACGCATCGTTCCTGACATCGTTAACACATCCGCTATAGTCGCTAGCATCTGTTCCGAATCCGTGCACTCGCAGCCGTCGGTACTCACGATGAAGTGGACAACGTGCAAATGGATGCAGAACGATTCGTAGCGGAAGACAAAGCTTTGTTAAATTGAAAAACGTAGCAGAGGACTATCTCGTGATATTAGATGATTTCTCAGGATGCCTAGAAGGATATAGAGGATGCAAGGACACTCTAGGGAAACCTATACGCTATAAAAAGGGCAGAATCATCTCTGCCACTTGTAGACCAAGCAGCCCAGCTTGCAACCTCTGCTGCTGATTCATCTGACTCTTCACAGCATCCACCATGATGCCACCGTGGATTGCGAAAATCTTTCGAGCCAGCATCTTCAGATACTTGAACAGACTTAATGGTAGAAAAGGAGTGACACCAAAAAAAGTTGGATCCAAAGATGGTCGCAGATACACACACAGTACAGATCTTACACAAGCTGATGGTGGAGCTCTCAGGAGCGAGGACACTCGGGCGTCCGAATCTTTATGAGAGAAGTCCTCATCAGCCAGATTTGATGAATCTGATGCAGCGGCCTGACACCAGGTTGACAAGACCAAATACAACTTCCTTCTCAGCTGACCTGGGCTCAAGGTGACACTCGCTTTGGCATCTGGCGCTCAGGACCTCTACAAGATCATGCAGCACCGGCTGGAGGTGCCCCACTGCACCACTCAGCTTTGTTTCAGAGCAGTGGCAGGCCATCATCGAAGAATACAGGAGAGCTCTCCAGTGCCCTCACTGAGTAAGGCTGAAGAAAGTTCGAGACAGTGGTATCAGAGGTGAACTTCCCACCACACCTTGACCACTATGGCAAGCACGTGGTGCAAACACATGCCAACTAGGTCCACTTATCACAACCCACAAGGCTTCTTCAGCATTATCCTCTTGTGCACATGGTCGAGCTGTGACTGTACAAGTTTATGTACATTGGATGTTTCAGGCAAGCGGCTCATTTCAGATGCCAGGTATACAATACGCAGTCACCTAGGAGGGGCTAAAGAACCTCATGGTGGGCTTGCCAGATCAGACCCGCTGACCAACGATCACGCAAGATGTGCCACTAGCTTCATTGGGGGATGCACCTTCTCCTCAAAACCTTACACTAATCGAAAGCCCTACACCTCCAAATACCTCACCCTAAAGAGGATCTCTAACGCAGGCTGTCCAGGCAAGCCGGGTGGGAGAACGCCTTTGGCATCCTGGCCATACAGTTCAGTACTTCTCACAATATCCCAGGCTTGCCAGAACCAGGAGGAGAATTCATGGAACTAGTGCATCCGTGCACAATCGCTGCGCACTGCCTACCCAGTTTTGCGAGGACAGGCTCGTTGGACCTTTTTTCACCAAAGGCAAGGGACATGGAGCAGTTGCGGGATGAGCGAAGGTGCATCCTTGATCACACGAGATGTGCTAGCGCACAAGACCTCACGTGAGGCGAAGATTGATGCAGCGCAACTCCTAACATCATGGCTGCATACTCCCAGCGAAGCAGTGATGGACAAGACAGAATGGTCATGCTTAATGGACGCTCCTTCATCGGTATCACAGCGATGAGATTGGCGCATAGTATGTTTGTTGCCTAATAACAGGCGTATTAATTAAAAGAGTGTTTTTGTTACATGTGTGGATGATTGATTACATTATATTGATAATAAGCCATGGTCGCACCAGGAGAGGTGGACCATACAGTCCAATCTTGCATCGGAGGCTTATCTATCCCACAGTCTATTACCCATCCAAACAGTAATCCCTGCCCGCTCCAAAGTATCCATGCATCACGTATCACCGTCCATATCCCACATCTATCTTAACCATCCACAGGTATTCCATGCCATGCCACCGCTATCTTAACCATCCCACACAGGTATCCTGCCATCCCAACTATTACGCTCCCAATCAGTTCCCTAGGATCCCGCCATCCACAGTATTTTAACTCATCCCACAGTATCTCCTGCTCATCCACAGCTATCTTAACCACTCCACCAGGTATCCCTGCTATCAAGTTACTCACCACAGGTACTAATCTCATTCCACAGTATCCACTCTCACCAATACCATCCCACAGGCTATGCTGCCATCCCAAGCTATTCTAACCCATCCTACCAGGATATCCTGCCATCCCACAGTTACTTACTCATCCCACAGTGTATCACCGCCTCCGCTATTACCTCCAATATCCTGCCATCCACAGCGATCTCTCCCATCCCACAGTCCTGCTCCACTTCTAACCATCCCACAGGTATCTGCCATCATACAGCTATCTTAACCATCACGGTTCCTGCCATCCCACATGTATTACCACCCACAGGTATCCCTGATCCCACAGCTATCTGTAACCCATCCCACCATATGCCAAAGAATAAACCATTTCTGTAGTTCACCACGACTTACATAAAAAAATAATGACATCTGTGTTGAAAACAAAGATAGACTTATTACTTAACACGAAACCAGTAGAAAGCAAAATGGCAATCATATGTCCAATAATAAGTTCCACAAATATCCATGAAGCCAATTCACTGGCACTTCCGTGGTCACTCCGAGGTTTGCCAGAATGTGTTAGGGGGGTGTGTGGAGGTGGTGTGTGCTGCAGTGCTGTCTGAGGGTCTTGCGGAAGTGCTGCCCGGAGACAACAGGACGTGTGTTAGGAAGTGATCTAGAATCTGGCTCAGCCCGCATGCTTATATCCTTCCTCCATGCCATGGGTGCGAGCCCATGCTAGATGACAGTGTACTGAGGGGCTTGGCTTGGATGGGAATATGCAGTGTATGCTGTCCTCTCTGCACGAGGGGTGAGGATGGCATATGGTGGCACATTGACGTGGCATGTCATTGTGTTGTTGGTGATATTGGTCCCGGTGGAATGTTGCCCGAATGATCGTGTCCGTGCAATTGAATGGCTGCTTGCTGTGCTGGGACCTCCAGGTAGCTGTAGCCTGGTAAGTGAGGCTGTGGAATCCTTGGTATGGGAGGGACATCACCTGGGTGGAAGAGTAACAGACCGACTGGGTGGAAAGCAGTTCCTCGTGCCTGGAGGGTTGTTAAGCAAGCGTCATGATCCTCTCCTTCAACCACTGGTACTGCGATCCGCATTGCTCTTGAGGTTGGTTGACAAATTGAGGAGGGTTGGCGTTGAGCAGGAGGATCGATGGGGATCAAGCTGAGAGAGGAGACCTATGCTGGTGGATGCTAGTCCTCTGATCTACAAGGACCTTGTGGCATCTGCCCTTCATCGTCTGGCTCTCTGCTTACTGTGGAGTTGAGCTGGAGTGGATGCGCTTCGGCAGCGTGGATCATGCTCCGTTCTCCACGCACAGGTAGCTCCTCGCTCTCACACAACGTTCCAATCTCCTGGGAGAGTTCTCCGCTTTCACCTCGCAAGAGAGCCATGCATGGAGAAGGGTACTGACTCTCCGCCGAGAGGACGGGTAGTCAGCACGGCTGCCGGAGAGAGAGGAGTAAGAGATGGGCTCTAGTGCTCCTCAGTGGTGGACCTCACCCTCCAGGAAGCTGCACTTGGCTCTGACGTAGTTTTCTCTGTCCGTCAGCTTAACTGCAGCCTGGCAAGATTTTTTGAGGTGCAGCTTCCCCGTACCGTGTGCAATGTGCTTCACCATCCGAGGAGCACATCCAATTGTACCCAGACTCTCCGCCTCTCTCTCCAAGCAGCCTGCTTCCTTTGGTGTCCCTGTACAGCCGTGTCCTTTTCTGCACAATAGTTGTTCTCTCTCAGCCACTTCCACATCTCATCCTCAGTGTTCCTCCAATTAGATTGCCTTCCTTCTCCAGTTGTTGCAAACACTCTTCCTCCCTTTGCCAGGACCAGATGGACCCTATCAGATGGGCTTTGCCTAGGTGGTAGGGGCTGCTCCACACCAACAGGCTAAGCAGCAGCAGCACAGCATACGTCAGCATCATCACCAGCAGGAATATAATCATGTCATAACACATCACTCTGGTAACAAAGCAGGATCATAACAGCACAGCAGCAGTCCAGCCAATACAGAACCAGCAGCAGCATAGTAAAGACACAGCAGCAGTGGTCAGACACAGGAGCACGTACAGCAAACGAGCAGCCAGACAGGGCCGGAGCAGCTTCAGCAGAAGTACGCAGAGAGCACCACTCCGGGAGCCAGGCTACAAGCAGAAGCTCCAGAGCAGTAGAGTACGATTGCGGAGCCCAAGCAGTGGACCAAGCTTGAAGCTATGAAGCAGAGCAGGGACATGGAGGAGGAGGTGGCGCTGTCCTGCAGGATGCGGCTGGGTATTGGCTGAGGCTTCCGTCTCCTCCCCGAGGAGGTGGGGTGCTGGCTGGAAGACCTATGGAGCCTGGCAGAAGGATAGGCTGCACTGCACGAATTATAGGAGCCAGGCACCAAGCGGAGGTCAAGCTGGAGCACCAAGGTGCAAAGGCTGGAAGTGCTGGCAGGAAGCCTTTGAGAAGGTCCCATGGTCAAGTGAATCAAAGCTGGCGCACAAGGCTTGGCAAGTTGCACTGCAAGGCTGGTAGGAAGGCTGGCAGGAAGGCCATAGGTGCAGGAAGGCTGGAGGACCAGGCTGGAGCGTAGGCTGGCAGGAGGCGCAGTGGCAGCTGCAGGAGGCTGGCAAGCGCTGGGCAGGCCATCAGGCGGCGAGGGGCTGGAGGAAGCCTTTTAGGAAGCCGTGGCAGGAAGGCTGCAGGCACACACGGCTAAGGCACCAAGGTGGCAAGGAAAGGCCTGGCAGGAAGGCTTGGCGAGAAGCTTGCAGGAATGGCGGCAGGCACCAGGCTGGCAGGAAGGCTGGCGGAAGGGCTGGAGAAGCTTTAGGAAGCCTGGCTTAAGGGCTGGCAGGCCACCAAGGCTGCGCAGTGCACTATAGGCGTGAGGCAAGGCATGGCAGGAAGGTCCTTGGCTCAGGGAAGGCCTGCAGGCAGCCGCAAGGCTGGCAGTAAGCTTGTTAGAAGGCTGAAGGGTAGTGGCAGGGTGCGGAAGGCTGGATGCACAGTCTGCTGCCAGGAAGGTTTTCGGTGGAAGCGCTAGCAGGCCACTCAAGAGGTGGCGAGGAATGGGCTGGCAGGCAAGGCTTGGAGAGGTCATGGCTGGGCAAGCCTGTTGGAAGCCTGGGCAGAAGCGAGGCACAAGGCAGGCAACCAGGTCAGGAGGCGGCAGCTAAGGCTGGAAGGAGGTAGGCTGCCCAGGAGGCTGGCAGGAGCTGGCAGGAGGTGGAATGGAGGTTCAAGGTGAGAGCTGGAAGGGCAGGGTGCTGGAAGGGAGATGAGAGGCTGTTGCAAAGGCGAAGGCAGGCTGGTGGCAGTTGCAGGAGAGGCTGGTAAGGAGGGCTTCCCATGGAGGCTGGCGGGAGCTGGAAGGGAGGGCTGCCCAGGAGTCTGGAAAGGGAGGATCGGAAGGACGGATTGCCAGCAAGGCTTGGAAGGGAGGCTGCCCAGGAGGGTGGGAGGTCAGCGCTGGGAGGCGGGCGATGGGCGAAGCAAGGCTGGAAGGCAGACATGCAGTGAGAAGTCCGACGTATCAGCAGCAGTGTCTTCTCTCGAAAAGCTGGCACCTGGCGACCTGACTTCCTTATAATTACGGTGGCCTTGCGCAAAGTGCGTCCCCTCGCATGGACTTAACGCAAAGATATCCGTCTGCTTCCGCTTGTCACCTTTAGGCTCGTTGCTGGTGCTCCGACTCGCTGCATCCGTCTGCGCATTCTATGTCCTCTGCCATGTCCGTTCGTTCAGTGCACGTCTGCTCTGAGACCTCCCAGGAACCCTTGGGGTTTGCAACATCGGTTCCGATCCATGGGCGTCGTTACGCATCCGTCGTTGCATCCGCTGCGTTCTCTCCCATCCGTTCCTTTCCTTTGTTATCCACTCCAATTATGCAAATTTTGCCATTTGTCCAATTATGCAAATTTTTGCCCCTTCTGAGAGCGGATAACAACGGATGGAACATTTTGCTCATCCGTTGTATCCTTCTTGCATCCGTTGTGCAGTGTGACAGGGCCTTAACCTACAGTTACAACACAGAAACCATTTAACAAGAGGTCTTTATTCTTCATATGCCTTTTTTTTTTAAAAAAAGGTGAAGAATGCTAAAAAAGATTACTTAATCACCTAATAAAATCCCAATCATTACCTGCTCTAATTTGTGAATTATTCTAATATATTTAATTTAAAAATTGCTATGAATATTAGCTGACTGGTAAATATTTATTATTCCCCCAAAATGCCATGTAGTCCACTTATGTGTATTTAATACTGCAATATCAACATATGAAGTTCCAGACTGGAAATGTATGTGGAGCACTCATTAGTACATATGATTCTTATCCAAACAGAGATAAAGACAAAGACTATGTTAACATGCTTTTGCCTCATCCTATATCAGTATTTGTCTTTATTTTTATTACATTTATTTTGCTACTGATAGCAAAGAAAAATCATCAGGGCAGGAGAACATTTTCCTTTGTTACTTAAGATTCTCAGCTACAGGATACAATTTTAATGAAGTAGTTATCAAAGGCAGATGTTGTGTGGTAATTATACAAGAAGATTCAAATGAAATTAAAAACATTTACCCTGTGTTGTCCTCATTTCCAGATTCTAAGCAATAGATTGCATACAGGAGAGAGAGGGAAGAAGACAGCCTAATATTACAAAGCAAGCTCTACTGCTTTATCTAATTTGTGACAATCTTATCTACTCCCAGAATGATTCCTGTCTGTTGGCTTTGTGAATAAACATTTAATTCTCTCCCCACATTCCTGCACTGTCATTGCTTGGTCAAAAAAAGGATCTTGCATAAAGGGGGATTTCTATCTGTTCTGCAGCCCCAGCCCTCCTTTTTCCCCATAATATTTTAGCTCCAAGGTCACCTTCTTTCTTCTTCCAGGAAGCAATATCCACCAACTTCCTTTTCTGTGAATGAAGTATGGTAAAAAAATACACTCTTGGAAAATCAGCATGGTGGATAATGCTGAATCTTTAGTGTTAGGTTCTTTATTAAAGTTGCAAAAAAAAAAAAAACNTGCAAAAAAAAAAAAAACCAAATCAAAACAACAACAAAACCTAAAGAAGGAAAGGGCCTGTATAGTGAGTGGATGTATAGTGATGAGACTCATTTATCTGAACACTGTCTTTGCCTTCTGAGACTGCTGGCACCACTGTTTCTTCTGACAGAGTCATTGTTCTGCTATATTCTAATAAGATACTTTTCTCAGCTTGAATCTCTGCTCTGCTGCACTGTTATAGATTGCTGAAAGTTCTTACTAAATTGCCATCCAGCAATGTGTTACATTGGTTTCTTTTAGAATAATATGCATTATACCACAAAACAAATCTTAATATGAAGACAGGAAAGCAATGTGTATTTTTGCAGAGCCAGCATTGTTCATACATTAAAATTATGAAAGGCAGTGCCACTGATGTAAACATCGTCTCCTCTAAGTCCCATGTACTCACATATTTATCTACTGTTTATTCTGAGCAGCCTATTTAAACTTTCTCTGAAGTTGTAATGAGAATGGTCATGACACACTTCTGGTGTTACACAATAACAGTCCCCAAGATAAAGAAACCTTTTGTTCTGTATGGAACTTGGTAGGTTCCAGGTTCCTCTTTCTGATTGGCCGAAAAAGCCACTCACAGATTGGTTAATTAAGAACCAATCCGGAAAGCCCGCCAAACAGCGGGAACTGTCAAAAGAGTGTCATTGGCCACAAGCTGCAGACAAGCCGCTATAAAAAGGGCTGCCGCAGCTTGGGCTGTTGTTCCGTATTTGTTTAGCTTGTGAGTTTAATAAATTGTTGTTGGTTGGAACCCGGTCTTATGTGCTTCTTTCTGGACGGAACACCCTTGATATTAACTGTAACAATGGTGGAACCTGGTTAAGGTACTTGAATGAAAATAATATAGGAAGGTCAAAGAAGATGGTGCTGAAGATGACTTAAATCTTATATGGATTTGTGTATTGATGTAAACACTTAGAATGAGTATCAAAAAGCAATCAGTAACTGGTATTAGTAACATGAATAAAACTATCACTTGAGTAAAGAGCTTATTTATTTAGGTGAGGCATTTACTCATCTTTCCTTTCCCATTCCCATCAGTAGCCTGCCCTGTTCTTAAGTAAATAAGTCACTGATTGGAATAAATATATATATAAAAGTACTTTGGGTTCAGAAATGAATTAGCTGAGAAAGATAAAGAGTGGCCATTGTTTTTATCTTATGATTATATACAGTACTTATGCACTTAATTATTCTTGAAGGTATAGAGTTCATGAAAAGGGGGAAGGAATGTCTACTAAATCTAAATGCCCATTAAATACTGAAGGCATGGACTTTTTAAAATTTGTTTTGTTTTTCGAGCCCAAATCATTTACATCATTTACAAATTTAAATTATTTACAAATCATTTATGATTCTACTGTTAACAGTGAATATCTCTTTTTAGAAGAAGCAATGAATATTGTTCACGCTGATTTGACAATTGTTTGAGACAAAATGTGCCTAAAATTTGAATAAAACTCAGATCCAGAAAATTTGTCTATGAAACTCCCATGTCCACTAAACCATTGGTTTACTGAATAGAGAACAGAATACAAGCTATTATCTCTTCTTAGTAAAGGCTGTGTCAGTTGACTAGTCATTTGAACACTGGGAATAAATTAAAAGATTGTTTGATATTGTTAGACAAATTTTATATACTGTTAAGTACATTAGTGGATTGTTCCTTCCCATCCTGTGGCATTTTAACATACTTCCCAATATACTTACATATATTGCAAATGTAGCTCCCCTCTTGGAGTGCTGAAAGTTGTAATAGTTTTGGAATATTATCAGCGTTCCAGGGGAAATCCATTCCTGTCAGTAACTCCAAGGCACACATCATCTCAAAGTGCTTTTATTAGAATAGCACCTGGCACATTCTGTGGAATTCCAAAACTTAAATTTTCCTGTTTTCCTCAAAATGTCCCATCCTATAAACCATCCCCTTTTCCCTCATCATCACATCACATGAGCCAATACCAAAGTAAGTTCTAATTCTTTCTGTGCCACACTCTGTAACCATGAACTATTAAAAGAATTATATTTTGTCTACTAAGAGCTACTCAATTAACATCACCCCCTCCCACTTTCTCCAATTATGTGGCAGCGATGAATTCAATAGCTGACAGTGAATATATATCTTTATTGTCAGAAGGAATTATTTAAAGATTAAATGAGGTAAAATAAATGTTCTGAAGGAAGGCCTTTGCTGCAAAACAGCAAGTATATTACTTCTAATAATAGGGTTAAATAATACAAATATAAAGGTTATATGTGAAAAGAAATCTAGATTTGTGATTCAATTGGTTAATATCTAAGCAAGACTCATTTGTTTAATTTGTTAATATTAAATCAATTATGACGTAATACTTGGGACATGCAGTTTGGTTTTTTTTCTGTCTGCCTTCTATCTGTCTAGGACTTATGTTTCTGTGTTTGCACATCCTCTTTAAAAAAAAAATGAAACAACATACCGTTGTGTGCTACTCACACAAATGAAACCTTTCTTTTTGGTAAGATTGACAATAAATATAAATATTTAATATACTATAAATATGGCACCTTTTTAAAATAATTTATGGATTCACCAGAAGGAATAATGGATTGGAAAATAGTTCTTTCAAAAAAAGGCAGTAACCCACTATCTCTAAAAAATAATAACTCTACATAACCTTCATGGTGCATAAGAATATGCATGTGAGTTTAATAGTATTAAAAGGTTATTATTAGTCTTATAATAATATCAAGGAATAATATCAATCAAGGAAAGAAGCTTTCATGATTCCTTTCTGATTCTACTTTTTTCTACTTTGTTCAAATATCTTAGCAAAGAAAATCACAATGGAGAAAAGATGAAAATAAGATCTAAGAAGAACTTTCTATTAGATCTACCAGTTCTTCTCCTAAAATGTTTTCTTTTTACTTCCTGTGATTTTGAACATTTATCAGCAGCATAGTTCAATTTTCTGATAAAAGGTTAAAGTACCAGAAAATGCTTTACCATTCATCTGTGTGTCACACTTTGTTACAAGCACAGGACCTGAAGCAATTAAAGTGCAGTACTTTCCACATTGAGCACAAATGCATGATTGCCTCTAGGATGGGTAGATGGGAAAGGAGACTTGCTGAAACTTTACTGGTTGTACAGAATAATTGTTTAGAAATGATAAGAATGTATCTTCAATCATATGAACTACAACTGTTAAAATTCTGCTTCCTGAATGAATTTTTAAGTTTTTAAAAATACCCATGATAGAGTTTCTTTGTATATTTTCTTGGATTTAATTGAAGCATGAACAGATAGGTAGTTTGTAGGTTTCTGGAAAGATAGCTATGCAGTCAAATGTAGGATACACACAGGGGTGGGCTTCAAAAATTTTAACAAAGGGTTCTCTGCCTGGTTGCTGAGTGGTCATGGCCATGGTTGTCATGGCCTAGTCAGCCTAGATGGGGGGGTGTTTTTGCCCTCCCCGGGCTCCGTGTGTGTACCAAATGTGTGTTCTGCACATGAGCTCTGTGTGCATGCTCAGCATTTAAAAAAACTAATACTTACCTTCAACTGAGGTGAAGAAAACAGCTAAGATATGGCTCAGAAAAAAAAAGACATAAAGCAAAGGAAAGAGCACGTGTGCTGGCCCACATGCTCGTTGGAGCGAACCGGTTCGGAAACAGCTGATCATCAGAACAAGGGGTTTGCCCAAACCGGTCTGAACTGGGAAAATCCCACCCCTGGATTTTACTTTACAGAAAAGTAATTTGGAAATTTAGTCTGTTCATCACTGATAGCCTTTGTCACCATATGTGCCTTTCTGTTCTGACCCAACCCTGTTACCAGCAAGAAAATCTCAAACAAACGCAGCAATTCAAACCTTCTCAGCTTTCATCTACAAATAACTTCTTGGTAGATAAAAGATGTCTTGCAGCCAATTAGTCCAACAGAAAAGCCTTGGCAGAATTCTTCAGATAAGCTGGAGTCTCCACACACAATGCTGAGTCCCTAGAGTATTTTTACTTTCTGCAAAAATATTTTTCTTGAAACCAGGCTTATATTCCCTGGAAGGAGGGGCCATTATGTTGCATCCTTATTCCCGAGTCGCCTGTGCTGCTCCAGCTGTTCTCTTCTATGAGTCATCGTGTGCACCTGGCACAGGCTCCTCAGGAAGCTCCTCATCACTGCTGCCAGCCCCCACAATCCCTGAAGCAGCAGTCTACTCCCTGATGGTCCTGGCCCCTCATCAGAGTCATTGCTCTCCTCAGCCATCTGCACCTGCTGCCGGCTAACTACAACATTCTGTCTTTTTAGTATGTACTATCCTCATCAACTTTCAGCAAAAAAAATGGCCATATTTTAGAGGTCTTCATGTACCTTTGTGCTAATATCATTCCCTTAGGAGTGAAGGAAGATGACTATAACAACCTTTCTGCAGGCAGAATTTTTAGAAAATAAAATAAACAATAATATGTCCACATAGATATGGTCATGCACTCAATAAAACATATTATCCTGAACCACTACAAATGATAGTTACTGTAATTTATAATGAATTATTTGAAGCACAAAAATAGAAACATTTAAAATAAACTGACAGTTTTATTTTGCCTAATTGCTTGACAGTAATAAATATGAATTTTGTCTGTAGAAAGAATTTATTGGTATCTACTTTGCCACAAATTCTCAAGAGACCTCTTGAGAACCTTTCCCCTTCACCTTTATACACTAAAAGGGCAATTCTAACAACCAGTAATACTCTAAATTGTATTTCATGATAATTTGTTTCCCTATAAGCATGTGCAGGACTGTAACTTGACATTTTTTTTTACAGCATATTCAATCTTACAGAGTTTTACATCAAAGAAAATCCTGTATGTACTATATATGCATGCTAGATGCAAGATATAAGACATGCTAGATATATGCATGTCTGTTGAAAAATCCAATTTATTTGAATGGGGAAAAGTCTAGAATACTATATGTGCATATATAGTAGCCTTTTTGTAACATTTCTTGATTAGAACTTCTGCATTCTAAAGTGACATTCACATCTCATGAATATGATTTTGAAGTTCTCTGTATATATAATTTTGTTCTATTTTCTGACCAGGATTGCATGGTGCTGAAATGAGAATATTGGATGAGAATTGGGAAGAACCAATTTCATGCTGAGCCATGCAAGTTCCCTCCAATCACTGAAGCAATCACTTGTCTTTCAGTGGATGATAGTTGTAGGAAAAAAAACTGGAAGAAATGCAATATATACTTTATTCCAGAAAAAAAGATAGAATAAAAATTGAATGAATAAATATTGTTGTTTGCCTTATCCTATTTAACATTATAATTATCCTGCATGGTAGTACAGGTGGAGAATGT
Source organism: Laticauda laticaudata (assembly GCA_004320025.1). Lineage (NCBI taxonomy): Eukaryota > Metazoa > Chordata > Lepidosauria > Squamata > Elapidae > Laticauda > Laticauda laticaudata. The sequence goes on along the minus strand of BHFT01002495.1, from coordinate 47,528 downwards.
CTTTTCATTCTTAGGTCATTTTTGTGCCCCTGCTACAATGGGAAGAAATATTTTTGTTTCTTTATTGTAATGGAAAATGTGATAAATAACTCAAGGTGTGCCAGTCATTTTGTGTTTAAGATACAAGAGAAGCTTTGGCCAAAATTAAATGACTACATTTGATAGTCACTTTGAAAACTGAAGCAGAAAATCCCAGAATTACCTCTTTGTTTAGTATCTCTGAACCCAGAAATACTAAATAAATAACAATTTTGTAAATTAGTGAGGATGGATGGGTGGATCTGTGTGTAAGTATTCTGTTGAAATGAAGTCAAAGCTGCAAAGTTGCATGTTAATGAACTCTTATCTAACTTTATGCCAAGTAAATCTCTGACTTGTCAACTCTTCTTTCCTGTCTCCTTATCTGCTGTGATTTTGTAGATATCAAATCTTCCCTGATTCATTATTTATTTATTTATATTCTACCTCTACTATTTTTACAAATAACTCAAGCTATGAGTATGTCCAACACATCTTCCTCCTCCGATTTTCCCCACAAAACAATATTGTGAGATGGGTTGGGCTGAGAGAGTGGGTGGCTAGTCATGCAGATGGCTTTCATGAATAAGCGGGACTTGAACTCATGGTTTCCTGCCTTCTAGATAGTGGTGGCATTCAAATTTTTTTATTCCTGGTTCTGTGGGTGTGGCTTGGTGGACATGGCAGGGGAAGGATATTGTAAAATCTCCAGTCAGAGGTGATATTTGCGGGTTCTCCAAACTATTCAAAATTTCTGCTACCGGTTCTCCAGAATTGGTCAGAACCTGCTGAATACCACCTCTGCTTCTAGCCTTAACCATTAGATCAAACTGGCTCTGATTTGCCTAAGCAAATATTTCTTTCTTCCCTCCTGAAGCTGTGTATTCCATGGAGTAGGATGAGAAGTGGGCTGTTTTTCCTTGTTGTGATTTTAAATGTGTGAGTAGTTTAGAAGCAAGCTTTTGTTAAACTAACCACAGTTAGCATTTTGTCTGCTAAACGTAACTATGAAACATACCCATTTCATGCTGTTATTTAACATTTATTTCCATAAATGTTGAGATTAGCCACAGTTTAGGATACTTTAAACTGCTATTAATTGGAAACAGATGCAAAATATTCCATTTTAACTCTTGCTGCCATGCTGGAGGAGGGCAGTGCTGAACCTTTGATATCATCATACAACACAAAGTATTGTTTGACATGCTATCGCTGAAACAAAGTGGTGAGGTGGCACAACTTCACTGCTACACTCATTACTCATTGCCAGCTGTATCACCTTGCCTAGGAATTTATGACCTGCCAATATCTGATCTCTTTGTGCAGTAAAGTTCCTGATAAATATTAAGGAAAATACTTTGGACACATATACATATTCCCGTAAGTGTCCCATTGAGCTGTACAGGTGATGAAAAGAAACAGTAAAAGAATAACAAGGACATTTGTCTTGTTTGACTGTTCTATTTGAAATAACTAGAGAATGTATGATGCTGTGACAGGAATATCAACAATTAGGATGTGGTGAAATAGCTTGCCAAGAAACAGGGAAGATCAAACTTTTCTTGTTTTGCTCCTTTTCTATGTACATGAAATGAGAAATAATGTTGAATTATTCTGCTCATATACATACTAGCAGATGTATACATATAATAGGTAGCCATTTAAATTTGCAAATTCTGGAATAAAGGTTTGACTGTGTCAGACAAAAGTAAAATGACACCTTGTGGTGCTCTCAACCAATGTGGTTTCATTTTATTTTCCTACCCTCGAAAAGGAATAAGATAATTTGAAAAATGAGATCTGATAATAACATCTTTTAAACATAGTAGTATGAGGATAATGCAGGTAATTCTTCGTTAGAAATTGTTTCTTATGACAGTGATGAAAAATTAACTTTACAATCAATCATCATGGTTATGAATTACATAGGTCTGTAAAGCAAAGGAAAGCTGAAGTAAGTTCATAAGCAAAGCAAAAGTTTCACTTAGCAACAGCTTCACTTAATGACCAAGTTGCCAGTCACTAAATGAGGACTATCTTTAATCTGTCTTATTCACCAACAAATGAATGGTTAGTGGGAACAGCTGAAGAAGTCAACCAGAAGAAGCTTTACAAATATAAGGCTAATGACCACTGGATGCCAGCATGGAGTTAGAATTTTCTCCTTATTGCTGTCACCCAGGTGATATTGATGATTGTATCCCAAATCTGCTAACTACATTACTCAAGAATTGCTAGGATTAATCAAGAATAACTAGCAGTTGTGGCAATCCGATTGATTCAGGTTTCCATAATAGTCCCTGTTTCGCATATGGCTCCTTGGAAAAACTAATTACCAACCCCTGAATTTTTGTACTTAATGGTTATTTCTGAGAATTAATGGTTTTCACTTTACCACTTTAACTATTTAGTAACCCAGAATTTCTTGCTATTTTCATAAATTTAACAGATAATCATCAATTCTTTTTGTTGTTTTTACTTCAATTTTTAAAAAATCTGTGCTATTGGAGAGGTTAGGCTTGGGGGACATATTCATGAACTGTGGGGAACTAGTTATTTTCTTCCTGTACATTTTTTTTTTAGTGGCTCAGATTTACTTGTCCCAAAGATGCTTCTTTTCAAGAGACAACTGGACTTTCTGGTTTTTCTTCTGTTTTTTATAAATATATAAAATTGTATATAGTATGTGTATAATAAATAAGTTAAACCAACCATTAAAATCCAGTTACAGGATTGTAATTTTTAAAGTGTAGCAGTTTTCTTCTACCTTTCTATAATACCTCCTTCTCCCAAAATTCTTTGTTTGGAATTCATATTGACATTATTATTTTATCTTCATTAAGCTTTGTTCTATTCCTTTTATTGGACATGACTATTGGGACTTATGGATCTGCTTATTGTTGATTCCTACTTCTTCAATTTTTAATTTAACATATAGTTATCTATTCTAATTTCTGCATCATCAACTTCAACTTCAATGGACACTACCTGCTTTTGGGGTACCATTTGTATCATATATTTATCCATTATAATTCCTTCAAATTAGTAATGCCTTTTCCTTTTCTTTCTTCTTTGTTATACATGGAGCTATCCAAAACTATTTATTGGAGTGCACAAAGAATAATGCTCACGAAGAAAGGTCATAAATAAAACTAAAATGAATATAGGAACTGCTGCAATTCCCTTTATATTTAGTACAAAGTAGATAGTTCTGAATTATGGTCGTGCAGAAATGTATTCTCCATCTTTTCCAACACAATAGTTCCATCTGAATAACTGGGAAAAGTATTGGTCAAGACAGAACTTGAAATCAAATATAATAAAATAGCTTTGAATCCTACACAACAAAATGCTATTTTAGTTGACACTGATAAATATTTACATGAATACTTACATGAATGCATTAATCCTTAATCACAAATGCATTTCAAATGGAATGACATCAATTCTGATATTGAATGCACAATGTTTTTGAGCTGTGGGAAAATTAAATAGGCAAAAACAAAAAAACCAAACAAATAAAATACCATCATGGTGAAATCTTTGGAATGGTCCTCCCAAACCATCTGCAAAACAGCTTGGTTCCTAAAAATCCTTTCCAGGCTCAAAGAGCTTTCCTCACTACAAGATAAATGAACTAGTTTGGCAACAAACACTATGGCTTGGTGCCACAAGAAAGGAAAGTATCCTATATTTTCCACTTCTGGGATCAGCTCTCTTGACATCAACAAGAAAGTTAGTTACTTTCTGGCTGGAAGAGATGGATTCTTTTTGTAAGCTGTTTGCTGCTTATTTCTTGCAGTGAATGGAGAAAAAACTAAAAATTATCAGAGGTGACATAAATTGTATCAGCCAATAAATAGTAAAATAGATAGTAATTTACATAACCATTTATTGATAATGCTACTGATTATATACTGCACATATGTTTTGTTACAGATGTTTCTAAGGATGGCTTTACTCTATTCACCAAGCTGTGTGTGTTTGAGTGTGTGTATGTGTGTATGTGAAAATAAAGGTATTTCTCTTTTCCAACTTCTGGATAAAAATCAAGATCAGCTTTTATTCATTTGAATTAATTATCAGTCTTAGAAGGAAATAGACTGAAGTATCATCCAGGTGACAGCCAAATCATGCTTGATCATAAGGCCAAACATTTTCCTAGTTATACTTGTTGTTGGTAAATATATCTCAAAGTCATATCTAATTTTATCTTAAGTGTTATGAAGGAAAAGTTGTCATCTATGGAAAATATTTGTTCTATTTACATAGAATGGTACTCTGGTTTTTAAGAAGAGATTGGACAACCATTGGTCAAAAATGAATATAGGGCAGGGGTGTCAAACTCAAGCCCTGCAAATCAGATCCAGCCCAAAGGTGCTCAAATCTGGTCCATGGAGCCACCTGGAGATAGCAAAGGACCAGCCTATGGTGCTTCTGGCAGCCAAAAGAGGGCATAGGGACCACACACAGCCTCCATGCACCCCATTTTTGGCCTGGATGTCCTCCTGCAGCAGGACCACTTTAGCCAGCAAAATGTTGCAGGAAGCATCCAGACTGAACATGGGCTACATGGGGGGGGGGCACAGACAGCCCCCCACTACTCATTTTGGCCAGTAAAGTGCTGCAGGAGACCATCCAGGCCAAAAATGGGATGTGGCTCATTTTTGGCTGGTAGGGTGCTGAAGGAGACATCAGTCCCTCGTGCTTCCCTGGAGAAGAATTCCAATGCTGATCCAGCCCTCAAAGAAATCCAGTTTGACCCCAAGTACAGGGTTTCTTACTTGAGTAGGGGATTGGACTAGGATCAGACCAGGATCTCCAAGGTCCCTTCCAATTCTGTTATTCTGTTTGAAAGTTTGTCAATTCTAAATACTATTTCACAAGAGCCTTGAATATCCCTTGAATGATATCAGATACAATGAAATGTGTTGCATTTGATGTTTATTAATCATTAATGAGTGATTAATGAATATAATTAATGATATAATTTTCATATACATTTATAAATTGCCACTTAAAATATTATGCAAATATTTTTTTCCTTATTCAGTGATGTGATTAATACTTTTAACAGTACATTCTTCATTAAATAATCTTGTTTTAATAAAACTATTTCCTGTGATTGCTACTCTTCCATCAAACATTTTAACTGTTTTATATATAGGTATCTATTAATTAACCTATAGGCATATTATTCTACCATAAGCTTGTTGTTTTGGAAAAAAATGTTTTTTTTTAAATAGGCATAATGGCTATTTACTCAGATTTTTTTCCCCTGGAGTAGCAACAAATATGAATTTGAAATAGCTTTTTCATTGATAATTTAATCATACATGATTAAATACAATTTTAATGAAGAGATGAACATTGGAATCAAATATAGTTTTTGAACCATTATTACCAGATGTGATTGTTTAAGCACAAAATGTACATAAAAGAGATTGAGGGATTATAAAATGAATAATCTTTAAAGTCTATCCTCGTACCATATGTCTAATTTTCAGGATTTTTCCATTGTACTCTCTCTTTGCTAGATTTTAAAAAGGGAGGAAAGAATCAATTCAATTTGTGAATTAGCTGGAAGCAGAAAAGAAAGGATGGGGGGAAAAGTTTGGGGGGGGGAGGAGCTGACATTTTAAGCTCGAGAATCTCTACAGAAAACAGATTTCTCTTTGCAATCAAGATAACTTAACAACCATAAACAAATTGTCAGATGAAAAAAAATTACATTTTGCTGCTGCACAGACCACATACAGATGACTGATTTCTCTTTCAAGTTCAAGCACACAAAAGAGTTGTTTATACTTTTCAGCAACTGACCCAAGCTGGCATGACAATCTTCAAGATCCAAGCAAGAATGGCTAACGGGCTTTCAAAATGCTTCTTGGCAAATAATGTAGGATAACAATCAGAGGATGTATAAATAGCTTAAATGTTTGATAAGAGGAAAATGAAGTTGATGCATTCTCAGACCATGCTTTCTTACAGAGATTTAATCAGAAAGGGTTTTTTGTTGCATTATGTATTTAGGTATAGATTTCTTATGTGTGCTATCATTCTGTATGCTTGTCACAACATTGCTAATGTGAAATATTTATATGAATATTTATGTATTCATATAAATCTTTACATATAAATATAAATCATAGATATCTCAGAGTTATACTTAGCTATTGCTATGGACATATATTATGAATATCACAAGTTATTGATACAAAATAAGAGTTCACAACTCTTTTGGGAGATGGATTGAAGTCCTTGTTTGAAGAAAGCAATTGCCTTTCTGAGGTTTGATGCAATGATATTGAGTAAATGTCTTCTGGATACCTTCAGGTTATCACTGTTCATAAACCAATTTTATTTGCTTCCTGTATGAGAAAAATTAGTCATGAAAACCAAAGCAACATACTAGTTTTGAAATAATGGCCTCAGAAGAGCAGATCAGTATAAACATTTACACAACTACAGCAATAGTACTCTGTGAAAAAAATCCAGGTCAAAGAGGTAACTTCCTTGGTTCCAGTTGGTTGCCAGGCAAAATCCATGCAGAACTCTAATTAGGTCTGCATTCAGAGTGACTCTTATTAATATCCACTAAGAATAAATTAATTCTTAGATTACAACTTCTTGGTATCCAAATATTAAACTAGTGCTGGTTTTACCAGCACTAGTTTTTGTTTTTTGAACATGTGAATGTTATAAGAGATCACAGGGATAAAGGCAGTAGTGGGATTCAACTTTTTTATTACTGGTTCTGTGGGCATGGCTTGGTGGGTGTGGCAGGGGAAGGATATTGTAAAATCTCCATTCCCATCCCACTCCAGGGGAAAGATACTGCAAAATTTCCATTCTTTCCCCACCCCACTAACCTGCTTTCCAGCATTTTCCTGTGCAAGGCAAGGAATAGATGGGGGTGGGGCCAGTCAGAAGTAGTATTTGTTGGTTCTCCAAACTACTCAAAATTTCTGCTACCAGTTCTCCAGAGTTTATAAAATAAACTCAGAGTTTATAAAAGCAGTTTATAAAATCAGCATATTTCCCTTAACAATCTGGGTTCTCGTTTTACCAACCTTGGAAGGATGGAAGGCTGAGACAACCTTGAGCCAGTGAGACCTGAACCCTGAACTGGTGATTAGAAGAAGTAGCCTGTAGTACTGCATTCTAATTACTGCACCACCACAAATCATACACTGTAAGGGGTCAGTAGCCTGTGGCTCTGGAGCCACATGTGGCTCTTTCATCATTGTGACTCCTTGTTACTGGTTGGCTCCACAATTGATAGGGATTTTGTTTAGGAGAGATAGAGGAAAAAGGACACTGTGCTAAAAGGAGACTCTATGGTGGGGAAACTGAACTTCTGATCTGCTCCAGAATTAAACGGGGGGCTTCCAGTTCAGACTTTTGTGGCTCTTTGAGTGTTTAAGGTTGCCCAACCCCTGATGTAATGGAAAACAGGAAATCTTTGATTCTCTGATCTTTGAGTTTGTCCTGAAGACAAACTTGGGTGTGATATTCGGCATTTTAAGATATGGTAGCTTACTTTCTATTTCTCTAAATATGGGACAGTTTGAATTAAAAAGAAAAATTGAAAAAAATCAAATGTCATAGGACTTTATATTATTTAAACTTTTCTGAGTCTTTGCAGTCATGTTAAAAAGCTCAGGTAATAGTGGGCATTGATTCGGTTGCCCAGTTACTTTCTTACAGTCTCTGAATCTAATACTGCACTGTGGTTGTTTTTGTTCTCTATCAAAGAGCTTGATGTTTCTTTGAAATTTCTTTTGGTATTTCTGAACTTAATTGACTGTTGGTGGTAGCAAAGAGTATTTTTGTTTTTTTCATTACACATTTCATTCTGAAACCTTCCCAGCTAACAAACTTGCCATCTGCTCAGGTCAATTTCCATTGAGATTTAGTTGAAAGATGACAAGCTTAGGGGCTAAACACCATTGGAGAGATGATTAATCATGCTTCACAGCCACCTTATGACTAAATCTAACCACAAGGAAGCCATGTCTATCCAAGAATTAAACCAAATGTAATGTTTCTGTTAGTAGAAATTTTAAAGGCAAAATAGTTTACAGGAAATGGAGGAATTAACAGTTCTATTTTTTTTCAGGTTGGGAGAACATCTTTGGAATGATGGAAAGAAATTGTTCCTGGGGTGACTTATTCCTAATGCAGCTTCTTCAGTGTACATAAATAATGGGAAATGGTGGTGACATCATTAAGATGAGGCTTTACTTTTCTTCCATATAATTTCAGTCACATATAGAAAGAAAATTTCATTTTTAAAAATCAACTCAAAGTAAACTCATAATAGGAATTGCCTATCAACCTTTCATTTTATGTGCTTAAGTTATATGCTTGGGCTTTGTCTTCTGATGTATATGTGAGAAAGAAACATAAACCATTCATCCATCCATTTGTATTTATTCAGCATATTGCAGTTCATTAATTTTGATAATGTTAAAACTTTATAACATTCAATCTATATTCAATCCAGTCTAATTTCTATTGAACCAAATAATGTTGCCCATTGCATTTTTCTTATTAGATTTAACATATGAAGGTAACTCCTGATCACTGCTTGTGTTTCTTCAAATGCTGGAAATGAATGTTCTTTTTGCAATTTGTCAAATATTAATGAATTATGCCATTATTTACCTGAAATCATTTCTTATTTAAAGAAACTGTAACCCATAACTATAGAAACATTCAGATGAGTATTGAACTCATAGAACTTCACACCATCAGTCACATGTACGGAGCTTTAGAGAATGATACTTTACAAATTGGACACATACTGCTTTTAAGTTTCTTTCCTAATTTCAAAAAGTGGCAGCTGAAAACTAATGGAATTTTTCCCTAAACATAGGATAATTTATTTCAGGCACTATACAGACTATTCTATTTATGTTAAGAGCTCAAGAAGTTCTTTAAAAGCAGATTACATGTGGTATATAAATATATAAACTATTTTGGGCCATTCTCTCTTTACTTAGCAGCAAAGATTTGCAACAACTACACAATAATTTAACTGGAAATTCTGGATGTGTGTATTTGGCAGCTCTCGTCACCTCAACTGTATAAGACAATGACTATATTTAAAAAAAGAACCTCTTAAAAAGATCTTAAACCCTTAGGAAAAAGGTTTCTTTAAAATATCAGTATGTGGTATGACAATTTGAAAGGTTTACATCATAGTTCAAAGGTCTGAATTTAAAATTCAGTTGCAAAAACAACCACATTACTAACTTAACACCTACAGTAATTCACTTAACAACAAACTATGGCAAGAATGGTCAGAAAACAGGACAAAACTCACTTAACAAATGTCTTGCTTAGCAATATAAATTTTGGACTCAGTTGTGATGGTAAGTTGAATACTACCTGTAATAGGAGAAATTTGAAACTTCTGTTTGAACTGAATTCTTTGTCTTCTTTGACATTCCTAATTGTGTCCAGCAAACCTATTGAGAACTGATACAATTTCAGGATACCACGCACTTTATTCTAAGGGTTAACCATTTTAAAATTGATTAAATTTTGTTTTGTTTTAGAACCAAATATTGAAAACAGTGGATCAGTGATAACTCTACGTTCATAAACCTAATATATGCATGAAATGTATCTTAAATGAATATTTTAGGCTTAGGAGAATAATTTATAGCTTTTCAATTTAATTTGCTATTTACTATATTCAAAATCTTTTATACTTACTTTGAGAATACATGTGAGAACTTACAAGTAAAAAAGATACTTTGTGTAGTTTTCTCTTTCATAACATACAAAAGTGGGGATATCAATATTATATCTTCATTCAAACAATATATAAAAATAAAAGTAATATAATTGGTAAAAGGCTATGAAAAAAGTTGCCTTTATACTGTCATTTATTCAATAATAACAAAAAATGTTGTTTTCCTTCTGCAGTTGTATTACTAGTTTTTGCCCCTTTTTGGCAGAAATAATCTCAAGCAGGCATTTCTTATTACTGTCTTATAATTGCCTAATGTCTCTGACATAATTGGGAAGAATGTTTTCTCACTGCCTCATGGTGATTTTTTTTAGCTGTGAATTTTGAGGCTGTTTCTTGCACACACAGCCCATGTCAAATCATTCCACAGCATCTGGGATGATTTTGGAAGATGGTGGGAAGAACTGCAGCCAGGCAGTTGTTGAATAAGTGACTATTTCACCTGAAACAGAAATGTAAGTGTGGCAAACATTTCAGAAGAGACTTAACGTCCTGGCCTGAAACATACTTTCAGAATTAAAAATTCTGTTAGTGTACTCTTATAATAAAGCAGTTAGTACTTCTGGGTGAGCTTCTTGCCTAGACTACATTACAAAATTGATAATTTCTGACCTCTCCAGTTCTTTTCTTTTACCTCCTTGTAAGTTTATAAAAGTAAAATAAATGATTGCATTCAAACATCAAATGAGATGGCTGGCAATGTGAATTTGTCCCCATCTTTTTTTAGCAGTTATAGATGCATTCATTTGAAATATTTATAAACTTTTTGAGATTTATTTCACTTATATTTATTTCAGAAATGTCCATGTTGCAATGTTTTCTATATATTTGGACCTGATTTCATTCTTCCAGCTTTACATTTTGGCCATTCTCTCTGAGTATAGAAACACTTGATCAATAATTTGTTTATGTCTGATTTATATGCAAATAGGCTTCCAAACAGGTGAACGTAAGTACAGTATATCTGACAAATCTGGAGGGCACAAGGCTGACTTAAGATGCTAGACAAATCAGAAATAATCTCATGTGGATTACATAGCTATTCAATTTGCCCCCCCCCCCAAAATACCCACCTATATTTTCNCCCCCCCCCCCAAAATACCCACCTATATTTTCTCAAGAAAGAAATTCCCTTGAGGCTCAGGTGTGTTTAGACTTTAGAATCATGACAAGGGAGTGTTCTTCTTGAACTTATCATTGTTATAACCTGGAACTCACTGTAGTTTTTTTTCAAAAATGAGGAACATTCATCATTTGAATTGCAAAACTAAATGGTTTTGAATTGAACAATAATATCAAACAAAGAAGAAAATAGTTGCATTATTCAGATGCTGTCAACCTTTGGATATTTATGTGTATTGCATGTTAATCCAGGTTTCTTGGCTCCTTTCCTAACATAACTCTAGTATTAATCTATGTCAAAACAGTTCTACAGTTATTTTTTGAATGAATCATATCATGTCAATTGTTTAATCCCATGATTTCTAAGGCATTGCAAAGTGAAAGAATGTGTCCTATTTCACTCTGAATCCACCTCTTAATATTGTTTTGTATCCCTGTTGCAGGATTTTTAAAATATTGTTGAAAAATTAATATTTTTACCAATTTTGGATGTCCAATAGAATATATTTATCCCCCAGAAATAGTTACATATTATTATTTAATCCTTTTTCTAGAATAGAATTGTGTTCACTATTATGTATCTTGCTGTATAACATACATGCTATCATCCCTACACTGAGAATGGCTGTTAACCAAGTCCTAAGTCATAAGTTGATATTGGCATATAGGGTCTGCATACCAAGGACATTTTCACAATTGTTTCTATTATGGTTACTTAGGAAACCACTGAACTGAATCTAACATGGAGGTGGCAAATATTAAATCAAAATAAATCATCAAAGTCTAGGCTAAAAGTACCATGCATTTGCTGCTTCAATATGGTAAAGCCATATATACAAGAAATTTGGAGAATTGGCTTTATTTTTTTATGCTATTTGTTCATTGTGCAATTTAAACAATGTGTATATGAGTGATCACATGTTGCAGTAAGTTGTGATTGTTTATGTTTCAGTTCCTCATTATTTCATCTTAAAGTAATGAGAGCTGTGACTGGTTCAAACCCACCCCAGCTGGTTTTGTGCCTAAGGGTGGGATTGGAATTCACTCTCTTGATTTTTTTAGTTTGACACCTTAACCACAAATCTAAACTGGCTCTCTAATATTTAGATATATGGATAAATATTACAAAGAGGCCTTGTAATACTTTGTGCTGTGAAGTGACATTATATTTCAGAAAGTATGAAGTGGCTGCTTCATGAAGTGGTTCTTTCAATATCCCCACAGGTACTTTTTCAAAAGACAACTATACTTTGTTTTTCCTTGAAGATGCTTTGCTTCTTATCCAAGAAGCTTTTTCAGTTCTGACTTCTTGGTCAGAAACTTCTTGGATCAGAAGTGAAATGTCTTCAAGGAAAAACAAAGTCCAGCTGCCTTTTGAAAAAGCACCTTTAGGAAAACCATGATCTGGATGACTGAGAATCTCCATAGACATATCTTCCCAATAGCTTCCATACATAAATACAAGAATTACTATTTTTCTTTTCTAGCACTTACAACAGAAGTATTGCCTTTAAAGCAATTGGTTTCAAACTTCCAGAACATGCCAGTGGTTAAATATCCTGTATTTAAGCAAATGTATATTTTGATGCATACATTTACAAAGTTTTTTTATAGTGCTGTAACCAAAATTTCTTGACACAAATACAAATAAAACCTGTTGGTTGTTTTCTGAGGCTGATTTTCCCAACTATCTGCAAAGCTGATATTGTCTTTCAGTTTGTTTACCCCTGTTCAAATATTATCATACACAGAACATCATTTCCCATCACCAGGATTGAAATAAGCAAGAAAAAAAATACTTTGTTTATTTATCAATAAGTATAATTATTTCTACCCATTTCAAGGCAGCATAGTTGAAGTTTTAACAATATAGATGCTCACATAAAAACTTTTCTTTTTTTTCCTTTAAGACATTTGTGCTGAACAAGTGACTGAATAAGAAAGATGTTATTTGGCTGACATCATGATCTGGGTTAACTGGAACAGTCACAAGTTAAGTGTTCCATTTTTTATAATGGCTGATGGTGGTTTTTCGTCTCATTGTATTTGAAATTGGGGCATGTCCTCTACTTATCAGTGCCCCTGAAAAAGTTCTCTTTATGTATTAACCATAAAGAGTAGAGGGAAAAAAAGCAATCATTTCTCTAGCAGACATATGATAAAATGACAGAAGTGCCACGAAGTAGCACTGGTTGGTTTTCTATTGCTATTGACTGATTCGCTCATCTTTTAAGAAGTTGATTGTGATGGTGGACAATTGAATGTGACTGTTTGGACTTAACAGCTACTTTTCTCTTAACTGCTGTTAACTTGTGTACCCCCTTTCAGCATACCACTAAATGTGCTATATAGTTTTCTGGTAGTTTGATTTCTGTAAATATTCACAGGTCCAGGTCATCCCAGAAACATATATGTGGCTCGGATAATGAATTTCTCTTGAGATTGTACATACATGCTCTTGTTTTAGATATCTGGTTCCCAATTCACTCTTGAGATCTTGGTATATTTCTAATTACGAGGGCTATCCACAAAATAGATTACGTTTTGCGAAAGAAAAAAAACAAAGTGTAGGGAAAAAAAATGTAGTATATACACTTGAAAGTGACACTTAAATACTACTTTTCAACATCATAGCAGTGAACAAGCTTTGTAATTCCCTGGTCATAAAATTCAGCTGCCTGAGATCTGACCCATTCAGTCATGCCTGCCCGCAGTTCCACGTCGTCATCAAAGTGCTGTGTTCCAAGCCAGGTCTTCATCCTCAGAAACAAGTGTGGTCGCTTGGTGCAAAGATCAGGGCTGTAGGCAGATGATGAAAAATCTCCCACTTGAAAGCATTCAGGACTTCTTGAGTGCGATTTGCTGTGTGTGGTTGGGCCTTGTCATGCAAAAACAAAATTTTTGAGCTTAACTTTCCTCTACGCTTGTTCTGAATTGCTTTTCTTAGTTTTTGCAACATTTCACAATACCTCACAGAGTTTATTGTTGCACCATGTTCCAGAAAATCAATAAGAAGCACACCTTGCCTATCCCAAAAAACAGTCGACATGAACTTCCTTGCAGAGAACGTTTGCAAACATTTTCTTGGTTTTTCAGGGGAATTTGTGTGCCCCCATCTCATAGACTGCAATTGCAGTCTCGCTGTTCACATGTTTGACCCAAGTTTCATCTCCAGTTACGATTCGATCAAGAAATGAACCTCCATCTTTGACAGAAATGTCAATGATGCAGCCATACGCTGACTCTTGTGGTTTTCTGTCAGGATTTTTGGCACCCATCTTGCACAAAATTTGTGGTAGCCTAGCTTTTGTGTAACAATTCATGCAACAAACTGCATGAAATTTGTGGAAAACTAAGCGAAAGTTCCGTTACTGTGAAACGGTGGTTTTTACTGTGAAACGGTGGTTTTACTCCGCTGTTCATCATGAACATTAGTTCATCCACCATTTTTAAACTTAATGCACCATTGGCGCACTCCACCTTCAGTGATGATATTGTCCCCATACACTTCACACAGTTGATGAAAAATTTCAATCAGTTTATGGTTTTTTGCCAACAAAAACCTTATCACTGATTATACCTTACAACTCGTGGGATTTTCAATTGTAGCACACATTTCAAACATTTGCTGTGAAATAACGGGCAACAAAATGAACCTCCCACTAGCACGACTAGATGCAGACTAAGCAGCAGACGCACAGACCAAAGATGGCCATGCTAGCTCCGCCCCTTCTTGCTACAGACATAAACATAATCTATTTTGTGGATAGCCCTCGTATAATCAATAATGAAATGGGGGCATGGGTCACAGGTGCTATTTACGAGTTCAATTCTTCACACCCTGCAAAATCCTATGAAATACAGCTACTTCTTATCTTTTTATTTATGATTTTACAAGTAGATTATATTCTATTCTGTTTGTGTCTTATTCTAATTGAATTGTTTATATTTTATTATTTTATTGCTGTTCTTGTTGTTAGAAGATGAAATATAAATGATAGCACAGCATTTGCAAATAAAAACAAGATATACATTACATGTAAAACTGTGCACTATTAAAAATAGAATAATTCCTGTCTTTAGGATATAGGAAAGGAAAATAATATGCCCAAGATAAATAAGACCTATTTATCATATACATTTTTCTCTTTCATAAAAGAACATAACCTGACACAGAGGTTCCTATTTCGCTAAGAAGAGTTTATTTATTCTGAAACACATTCATGCTTGTGTACGTGTGAAATGATACTGTACATGTGTTCATGGCATAAATAGATAGACAGACAGAAGCTTGTTTCACATACATTCTTCATTTGCATAATCTTGTTTGTTCCGAAATATTGTGATTCTCACATCCACCAGTTGTAAAACAATTAGGTTTCCCCAATAGTAATTTATAGAATTTTAAAAGAATAACTCATCCATCACTGAAGCAATATTAATAAAGCCTGCCCGAACTACAGTTATTTTGACAAAATAAATGATGGGGTTCCAGAGGATATTTAATCTGCAGTTGGAAAATGACACAAAAAAAGATATTTTGGCCAGATACCTGGCCTTAAATAATTTGCACTGTATTAAAGTGTTTAAATTTACTGTTCTTTGTTACTGCTTTCCTGAGTCACCTAGTGTGGAGTATAATAAAGGAGCCTTATAATAATTTTATATGATGACACATTGCCTATTCTATTATATATGCCTCTACATTAATTTGTATTGAAACATGTTTTAAATATTAATCAGGCAGGTCCTTCTTCCTGTTTCATTGTTCATTTTATTGTATTCATTTGGCTGTGGCTAGGGAATTGGTGATCACTAACAACTTAATTGTCTCTGTTGACAATGAACTTATTTTCCCAACATGTATTTCTTAATTTGTGATAGCATCTTTTTTAATTATTTCAAGGACAAATTGGATACTTCTTCTATGCTAAGATATTAAAGTTTGCAAACTGCACAGCTTTAATACATTACACTGCATCTTTCTTTAAATGGCCATGTACATTATCCACCAGCAACATTTCTAGTGATTTCTATTTGTTCATTTCCAAAATAGCATGCTAATGTACCATCTCTGTGCATATATATATATAGTATATATTATATATATATATATACATCATACATACATAACCACACACACACACACACCACACACACACACACACACACACACACAATATATAATATATAGTATATATACTATATTATATATAAGAGTAGTATATATATGTTTTTTTTAAGCTCCTCGCGGTACTTACATTTGTGCTGTTTAGCTTCCTTCGGCGTATTATCCCCGTCATTTGGCAGTTTCTAGTTAAACGTTTGTGAGCAACGTTATCAGCAGAATCCTCACTCTGCCATACATCAGCTTCCTCGTCCATACAGAGCCCTGAATGATGGCACATGAGATTCTGCTGCAAACGTTAGCTACAGACTTTAAAGAACTACAATGACCGTGGATAAATACCCGAAGGAGCTAAACAGCACATATATATTACTATAATATATATATATATATATATATATATAGGATCTCTGGTTATCGGGTTTTTCTCGCCGCGTAGAATTGGAAGTATCTAGCGAACGTTTCGATGAAAGTCTCATTCATAACATCATCAGGCTTGCGTTTTCTTCCAGCCTGTCTTTCCTCAGAGTCATGTTGAGCTTGGCAGCTGCTTCTCTTCCTTTTCAACTGCTCAGTGGGGTATGACTGAGTTGGTGGCGGTTTGGCTGTGTTCTGATTGGTACGGGGGTTGGCATTGTGTTCTGATTGGCTGGGGGTGTGTTCGTGCTTAGGATGGGGGCCTGGCTGTGCTCAGGTTAGTCTTAGTTTGCTGAGGGATTGAGTGGCTGAGCTGTGATCTTGTTGTTTTGGCTTCGTGTTCGTCGGGGTCGTCAGCCACATCTTGAATGAGACTTATACGAAACGTTGCCGTAAATGACTTCCAATTCTACGGCGGAGAAAGACCCGAATAACCAGAGATCCACATACAAATACTCGCGAAAAACCCTCAGAAAACAACATATATATATATTTATATATGGACCGTATATTTATAATATGACAGTGGGATAATGACCCGAAGGAATGCTAAACAGCATAATACTGTAGTATAATATATATACTATATATATGCTCCCGCTTTGTAGCTCTCTCGGGTAATTTTCCACGTCAGTTAGTAGTTCTGTTAAAGTTGTAGCTGTACATATGCTACGTTCTGTTAAAGTTGTCAGCAACGTTCAGCCAGATTCTCATCTGCCATCATCAGGCCTCTGTATGAAGGTGTTCCCACTTCCTCTGTTTACAACATTTGAGGCTCGGTCCTAGTTCTGATTGGCTATGACACCTGGGTCTGTGTTGTCGATTGGACTTCTTGGAGTTTTATTGATGTGTGGTTTCTGTTTCTTCTGTCTGTTTTGTGGCTTTGATTGGCTGGTCAGCACTCTGTTCTTTAGTGTTGAGGCTTTGGTGCGAGAGTCGGTGCTTGGCTTCGTGTGAAAAGGACGGCTTGCTCTTCAATGCAGCATAGCTGGGTTTTCACCTGGTGCCTGGTGGGGGGGTGTTTTGAGTTAGGACGGCATCAAGGCGACGTCTGTCCTGTGTTCAGCGGTGTGGGGGTGTTTTGAGTTTGGAAGGCATCAGAGGGAGTCTGTCTGTGGCTCAGGTGTTTGTCCTGTGTCTTGTGGTGTGGAAGATCTTTCTATTTGAGAGTGCAGGCTTTCGAAATGATGACAGTCTGCTGGAAAAATGCATCTCATTCCTATTCATGCATGTAGGTCTTTTTTCAATCCTCTAGGCTCTCTCTGATCGATCTGTGGGCTGGGGGTTTTCTAATGTGGCTAGGTTTTGGTGCCAATGTTCGGAAGTTTGATGTAGGACCCTGTATTTTTTTCACTGTTGATGACTAGTGAAGCGAGGTGGTGTTCCAGCTTTGTTTAATCTGCATGTTTTGTCGTATCATGCTAGGGCGGGTGACTTATTCCTTCTATTGGTCTGTCAATGTAATGTGGCCAGGGCATTGAATGTACAGGGAATTTCGGTATATGGCCCTTGGTTTTTTCCAGGTCAAGTTTTGTCTTTGGGGTTCCTCAGCCCGGCTGGCTGCTATTTATTTTGTACTTCTTTTGAAGGCAGTTCATAGATGGAGTGCTGTGTAGGTATCTATTGATTTATATCTGTAAGTATCCTCTTATTGTAGGAGCAAGACAGCTGTTTCCATAGGTCTGTTGTCTTTCTAGGTCTCTGTTATGTCTTGGTGTGTGTTGGGTATCCAAGCTGGTGATTTTTGTTTTTTGTAGGAAGCCAAATTGGCTTGTTCAATACTTCAGTCGGGTGCATAGTTCAGTCTCATTATGTTGTCTTAATCTGCCGCAAGGCGTTTTGGGTTCTGGTAAATAGTTGTCTTCGCTTCACAGAATTATATCTGTGCTGGGTGGTAGGTGGATTGGGCGCTTGAGGGTAGCGGTTGGCGGTGGTTTTCTTTTGAGGAGATGGTGTGCCCCAGTGTGGCCATCTGTTTGATTTGTAGATTAGTACATCTTAGGAAGGTAGTTTGTTTGTTTATTCCGTTTCCACTGGTGAACTTGATTTTGGGGTGTGTGTTGTTTAGGTGGTGATTTAAGAGAATTGTTTAGGTTTTCTTTTCCCATGGGGCCGAGATTCACAAAATGTGTCATCGATGTATTCTTAGCACATAGTTTTGCGGTTTGTGGGTGGCATTAGCCAGGGCTCTGGATTCGAATTCTTCCATGAACAGTTTTGCCAATGACGGGTGACAAGTGGTGATCCCATAGGGGCTCCTTCAATTTGCTTGTATCTTTGTCCCTCCTTGTATATCGAAATATGTGTATGGTTAGGCAGTGGTTCTGTTAGTGTCCATGAGGCTCTTTAGCTGGTTGGTATTTATTTTTTTGATGATTCCAAGAGTTCTTTTATCGGGACTTGAGTGAAATAGTGAAAACCAGTCAACAACTTACAAGCAGATCTTCTTGTTCTACGTGTAGATCTTTGATTATTTCTAAGAAAGTGGGTATGAACCGTTTTTGTACATATGCAGCTGGCGAGTTTCAGCATGGGCTGTAGTTGTTTTGCTAAGTATTATGCTAGTTTGTATGGTGCTCTATGGAGCTGACTATGGTCTAGAAGAGGTATGCTTCTTTGCTGTATTTTTGGGAGGCCGATAAGTTTTGGCGGCATCTAAGAAGATTTTTCTACTTGGATGATCGTCTGTTGGGATTTCTTTGCTTCATGTGCTGGTTATAATTTTTCTTCTTGGTTAATTTTCCCGATATGTGGTTGGGTCTGTGTTTTATAGTTTGTAATGTGGAGTTACTTGGAGTAGGTCTGTCAAATTTTGTCATAGTCTACTTCCTTGTCCATCTACTTAACTCGTGGCATTCCTTTGTCTGCTGGGAGTATTATTATGCTGTTATCATTTTTCAGCGGTTTTTAACGCTGTGAATTCATCTTTTTGCAAAAATTATTTTTGGTGTTTTCATGTGTGCATAAGATGTGAGTAACCTGGTGTCTTATTCTGTCAGCTTCAATCAGTATTTAATTTGGTTGGCGGAATTCTACTGCACATGGATCGATTCCTGTTGGGATTATTTTTGGGTGCTATGGCATAATTAAATCCTTTGATAGGCAACATACTGTTCTGTTTTGTCTAGTTCTCTGATTTGAAAACGTTGTATACTAAATTGTTTCACGGTAGTGTGTGGTGGTTATTGGGATTTTCTTGTCAATTTTTCCTAATTTCTTTTTTAGTTTCTTTGTGAGTTTATCATTTTTGTAAAAGTGCTTTCAGTTTCAGCGTCTCCAGTTGTTAGTTGTTTAATCCTATCCCAAAGTAGACGGGTGGATTTTGCTGCTCAATTCCAGGTGTACGTGCTAGCAAATCTTGTTTAAACTGATCTAATTGGAATCTTTTTACTGTGAACTTCATTTCTGAGTAGAGCCAATTCTGTTCTTTTCAGGATAACGTTTGCGTAGCTGCCTGTGTGCTTATAGAAATGTTTAATTTGAAAGCAGGCGTTGGTGTTTACAGCTGTTGTCTCTGCAGCTGCATAGGAATTTTAGGTCACATAGTATTCCTGCTCTATATTTCCAGCTTCTCATCAGCTCTTATCTGGGCATGTTTATTTTCTTCCCCGTCAGAGGTCAGCATATTTGTTTTATTAAGCTCTCGCCGGTAACTTACCTTGTGCTGTTAGGCTTTCCCTTCGGGTAATTATCCACCCGTCATTTGTAGTTCTGTTAAAGTTGATAGTCATTGTAGTTCTGTAAAGTGTAGCAACGTTTCAGCAGACATCTCATCTGCCATCATCAGGCCTTTCTGTATGGAAGTGTGTCTCCACTTCCTCTGTTTCAAATTTGAGGCTGGTCTATCTGATATGGCTATTAACCCTGGGTCTGTGTTCATTTGGACTTGGAGTATTGATTGATTGGTGTTTCTGGTTTCTTCTGTCTGTTTGTGGCTTTGGAATTGGCTGGCAGCACTCTGTGTCTTGTAGTTGGAGGCTTTTCATGCTGCTCTGGCTTCGTGTGAAAGGACGGCTGCTTCTTCATGAGCGAAGCTGGGTTCACCTGGGTGCCTGGTGGGGGGTGTTTTGAGTTGGAGCATCAGAGGGAGTCTGTCTGTGTTCAGGTGTGGGGTGTTTGAGTTGGAGCATCAGAGGGAGTCTGTCTGTGCTCAGGTGTTTTGTCTGTTTTTGTGGTGTGGAGAGCTCTTTCTACTTTTGAGGAGTGCAGGCTTCCAACTGAATTGACAGTTGGCTGGAATTCATCTCTTCTATTCATGCTGTTCAGGTCTTTTTTTTCAATCTCTATGGCTTCTCTGATGATTCTGTGGCCTGGGGTTTTCTATAGTGGCTACGGTTTTGGTGCCATTGAACTTGATGTTTGTGACCTATGTGGTTTTCAACGTGTTGGACTAGTGAGGAGGTGTGTTTCCACAGCTTTTTTTACTAGCATTCTTGTGTTCATCTAAGGCGGGTACTTATTCTTCTAAATGTCTGATCCAAATGCTATGTGGCCCGAGCATAGATGTTACAGTGGAACATTTCGTATATGCCCTTGGTTTTCAGGTCAATTTTGTCTTTGGGGTTCTCAGGATGGCTGCTAATTTTTTTTGTATGTTTTGAAGGGCAGTTCTTGATGTGATTGCCTTGTAGTATCCTACCGATTTTACTCTGTAGTAGCCTCTTATGTAGGGCAAGACAGCTGTTCCATAGAGTCTGTTATGGCCTTTCTAGTCTCTGTTATGTTTTGGTGTGTTTTGTGGATCACAACTGGTGATTTTGTTTTTTAGTGGAAGCCATTGCGCTTGTCCATACGTTAGTCCAGCGGTGCAAGTTCAGGTCTTTATATGTGTCATATAATCTCCAGGACGTTTGGCTTCTGGTATTAGTGTCTCACACAGAATTTATTCTGTGCTGGGTGGATGTGGGATGGGCGGTTGAGCGGGTGTACGTCTGGTGTGTGTTTTTCTTTTGGTAATAATGGTGTCCCATGTGCATCTGTTCTTTCTGTAGATTAGTACATCTAGGAATGTGTAGTTGTTGTGTTTTATTTCGATTTCAGGTGGTGAACTTGATTCTTGGGGTGTGTGTTGATTTTAGGTTGTGTTAGGTAAATTGTTTACGGTTTTCTTTTCCATGGGGCCAGATCACAAATGTGTCATCGATGTATCTTAGCCATAGTTTGGGCTTGTGGGTGGCATTAAGCCCGGGCTCTGGATTCCGAATTCTTCCATGAACAGGTTTGCAATGACGGGTGAAGTGGTGATCCCCAAGGGGACTCCTTCAATTGTGCTCTGTTCTTTGTCCTTTGTATATGAATAGTTTTGTTAGCGCAGTGTTCTGTTAGTCTCCACCATGAGGTCCTTACTGGTTGTATTTATTTTATGATGATTCAAGAG
The DNA here is from genome assembly GCA_004320025.1 of Laticauda laticaudata. Taxonomy (NCBI): domain Eukaryota; kingdom Metazoa; phylum Chordata; class Lepidosauria; order Squamata; family Elapidae; genus Laticauda; species Laticauda laticaudata. The sequence goes on along the minus strand of BHFT01002495.1, from coordinate 25,703 downwards.
TTATCTTTTGATCGGGACTATGAGTGAGATAGTGGAAACCACGTCAAAAACCTTACAAGCAGATTCTTCATTGTTCTATCGTGTAGATCTTTGATATTTTCTAAGAAGTGGTACTGAGTTTTGTAACATATGAAGCTGGCGGTTTCAGCATGGGCTGTAGTTGTTTTGCTAAAGTATATTAGCTAGGTTTGTAATGGTGCTTCTATGGACGCTGACTATGGGTCTGAGAGGATTGCCTCTCTTTGTGTAATTTTTGGCCAGGCCGTATATCGTGGGGCTCCTAGAATATTTTTTCATTGGATGATCGTCTGTTGGGATTCTTGCTTATAGTGGCTGGTTATAATTCTGTCTGGTTAATTTTTTCAGATCAATGTGGTTGGGTCTCGTGTTTATAGGTTTGTATGTGGAACGTCTTGGAGTAAGAGGTTTTGTTCATAGTCTTTCTGTCCATTAGCTACTGTGGCTTTCCTTTTGGTCCTTGCTTGGGATGTATCTATTATGCTGTTATCATTTTTCAGGTTTTGTACACGCTGTGAAGTCATCTTTTTTGCCAAACTTATTTTTTTGGTGTTTCTTGTGCAGTAAGATGTGAGTAACCCTGGTGGTCTTATTCTGTCCGCTTTCATCAGTATTTAATTTGGTTAGGCTGGATTCTATGCACATATGAGGATTCCTGTTTACGGATTCTTTATTTGGGTGCTATGGCATAATGTAAAAGTCTTTGGATAGGACATCTGTTTCTGTTTTTGTTGAGTCGCTGTTGGAACATTGTAAGCTAATTGTCTTTCAGGTGTTGTGGGTGGGTTATTGGGAAATTTCCTTGTCTTGTTCATTTTCTAATTTTTTTAGTTTCTTTGTGAGTTTATCACTTTCTTATGTAAAGTGCTTTCAGTTTTCAGCTCTCATTGTATAGTTGTTTAATCCTATCGCAAAGTAGAAGGGTGGATTTTGCTGCTCAATTCCAGGTGTAGGTGCTATCACATCTTGTTAAGGACTGATCTACATTGGAATCTTTACTGTGAACTCAAATTTCTGAGTAGAAGCCAATTCCTGTTCTTTTCAGGAATATGTTTGGTAGCTGCTGTGTGCTTATGAAATGTTAATTTGAAGCAGGTTGGTGTTACACCTGTTCATCTCTAGCAGCTGCATAGGAATTTTAGGATCACATAATATTCCTGCTCTTTCTAGCTTCCAGCTTCTCATAGCTCTTGATCTGGCTGTTATTTCCTCCCCGTAAGAGGTCAGATTATATTGTTTTTTAGCTCTCGCGGGTACTGTACCTTTGTGCTGTTTAGCTCTCTTCAGCGTATTATGATCCTCACGTCATTGTAGTTCTGTTAAGTTGTTCGCTCATTGATAGTTTTGTTAAAGTTGTTAGCAAACGTTTCAGCAGAACTCATCTGCATCATCAGGCCTTCTGTATGGAAGTGTGTCTCACTTCCTCTGTTCAATTTGAGGCTCGTCAGTTCTGTTGGCTATTAACCTGGGTCTGTGTTCATATTGACTGGAGTTTGATTGATTGGTGTTTCTGGTTTCTCTCTGTCTGTTTCTGTCGGCTTTGATTGGCTGGCAGCACTCTGTTCTTGTGTTGGGAGGCTTTCAATGCTGCTCTGGCTTATCGTGTGAAGGACGGCTGCTCTTCATCCAGCCAAGCTGGGTTTCAATCCTGGTGCCTGGTGGGGGGGTTGTTTGAGTTCGGAGGCATAGAGGGAGTCTGTCCTGTAGTTCAGGTGTGGGGTGTTTGAGTTTGAGGCATCAGAGGGAGTCTGTCTGTTGCTCAGGTCGTTTGTCTGTTTGTGGGTGGAGGAATTTTCCTATTTGAGATGCAGGTTTCCAAATGAGTTGACAGTCTCGCTGGACAATCATCTCTTCTATATATCCTGTCAGGCTTATTTTTTCAATCTCTAATGGCTTCTCGATGATTCTGTGGCTGGGGTTTTCTATAGTGGCTAGGGCCTTTTTGATGCATTTCGAAGTTTGAATGTTGTGACCGTGTGGTTGTTCCATCGTGTTGGACTGTGAGGAGGTTGTGTTCCAGCTTATTTCTACTGGCATTTTTGGTGTTCATCTGAGCGGGTACTTATTCTTCTATAGTTAGTCTGTCCAATGTATGTGGCCGGGCTGATGTACAGGGAATTTTTCGTAATCAGTGCCCTTGGTTTTTCCAGTCAATTTGTCTTTGAGGGGGTTCCTTCAGTTTGGATGGCTGTTATTTTTTGTCCCTGTTTTGACGGCATCTTGATGTGATGCCTGTGTAGTATCGTTAACTGAATATTTATCTGTATACCTTTATGTACCGGGCAAGACAGCTGTTCCATAGGTCTGTTGGTCTTCTACGGTCTGCTGTTATGTTCTTTGGTGTGTTTTTGTGGATCAAGCTGTGAATTTTGTTTTTGTGAAGCCATTGGCTGTCAATACTTCCCGTCCAGGGTGCATAGTTCAGGTCTTTATATGTGTTTAATCTGCCAGGCGTATTGGGTTCTGGATTTAGTGTCTTACACCACAAGAATTTTATCTGTGCTGGTGGCTGGTGGGATTTGCGTTGAAGGTAGCCGGTTGGTGTGTGTTTTCTTATTGGTAATAACTGGTGTGTACCCAGTGTGCCATCTGTTCTTTGTAGATTAGTACATCTAAGATGGTAAGTTGTTTGTTTATTTCCGTTGTCATGATGAACTTGGATTTTGGGTGTGTGTTGTTAGGTGTGTTAGGAAACTGGTTTAGGTTTTCTTTTCCATGCGGGCCAATCAACAAATGTGTCATCGATGTATCTTAGCCATAAAGTTATGGGTTTGGTGGGTGGCAATTAGCGCCAGGGCACTGGAATCTCGAAACTCTTCTGCATGATCAGGTTTTTGCCAATGAACGGGTGACAAGTGGTAGATCCCATAGGGGCTCCTTTCAATCTTGCTTGTCTGCTGTGTACTCTGAGAAGCAACAAGAGCTGAAGGAAACAAGCCTGAAGATCGAATGAAATGACGCGACTCTCATCGAAACGTATGCCCCTAGATACTTCCAATTTCTATGGGCGGTGAGAAAAACCCGAAAAACCAAGAATCCACATACAAATACTCGCGAAAGCCCTCAGAAAACATATATACTATATATATATAATAAGTTATAATATATTATATAGTATATACTATATACTATATATAATATATTATATGAACACAAAAAATGTAGCTAAAAAAGCTGAACACACGTCGTCACTAGTCCACACAATAAACCACAGGTCACAACATCAACTTAATGGCCTAAAAACCCTAGCCACATATAGAAAACCCCAACCACAGAAATCATCCAGAGATGCCATAGAGATGAAAAAGACTCTGAAAGCTATGAATAGACAGAGATGATTTCCACCAGACTGTCAATCTATTTGGGAAGCCTGCACGCTCTCAAATAGAAAGAATTCTCCACACCACAAGCCAGGCAAACACCTGGCACAAACAGAACTCCCTCTGATACCATCCAGCCTCAAACACCCTCCCCACCAGCAACCAGATGAAACTAGTCTTTCCTAAGTAGATAATAGCCATCTTCCACCACACAAGCACAAGCTGCACTAGACAGCCCTCCAGTTGCAGTCAGCAGACCTGTTGCCAGCCAATCAAAGCCACAAAAACTAGACAGTAAAAACCAGAAGCACTTAATCCAATCATAACCTCCACATATGTCAGTGACCATCAGGACCAGGCCTCCTAAGCCAATCCCAAAATGGAGCCAGCCTCCGAAGTTGAAACCAGGAGCTGTGTGAGATCTCAAGATCCATTAACTAGAAAGCCTTCAGATGTAGGCAGATGTGTGAATTCCTGCTGATAAACGTTGGCTACAAAAACTTAACCTCAGCACATACAATGACGTGCTGAGTTAATACCGGCGAAGGAGCTAACACAGCACATCATATAAGTTGACCAAACGAAAGGCTTTAAAAAAACCAAATATCTGACCTCTACGGAGAAGGAAATAAACAAGCCAGATTCAAAAGCTCATCAGACAGCCTGCAAGTTAAAAGAGCAGGAATACCTATGCTGATAAAATTCCTCTGCAGCTTGCAGAGACAACAATGCTAACGAGCCAACGCCATGCTTCAAAATTAACATTCATAAGAAACACAGCAGCTACCAAACAGTATACCTTGACAAAGAACAGAGATACGTCTACTCAGAAATGAAGTTCAAGCTTAAAGATTCAATTCAATCCAGTTAACACAAAGATTTCGCTAGACTACAACCTGAATTGAGCAGCAAAATCCACCCTCTACGTGTTGGGATAGATAAACACTATAAAGACTTGGAGAGCCTGCAAACTGCAGAAACCACTTACAAAAATGAAAAACTCTCCAAAGAAACTAAAAAAATCTCTCAGAAACATGACAAGGAAAACCCCCAACAACTACCACAGCAATTCAGTGACCACAATACAATTAGTATACAATGTTTGCCAAACAGAGAACTCAAAAAAACAGAAACAGATGTCCTATCCCAAAGGGATTCAAGTTAGTGCATAGGCCACCTAAAAATTCCCAACAGAACATCCATTCATACTGTGAGTACGAATCCAAGTCCTAACCAAATTAAATAACAGGATGAAGCTACAGCATAAGACACCAGCGTTACTCACATCTGTATGCCACCATGCATGAAGGACCACCACAAAATAATATTGCAAAAGCATTGGTAATTCAGAGCACTACACAACCTGCAAAGAATGAATAACTAGCATAATATACTCCCAGCAGACATAATGAAATGCCAACAGTAGTAATGCGACAGAAAAGAACTATGATAACAATAATTGACAGGAGCTACTCCAAGACTCCACATACATAACCATAACACGCAGAACCCAACCACATATATCTAGAAAAATTTAAAAGAAGCAAAATTTATAAACCAGTCACATAAGTCCAAGAAATCTAACAACGAATCCCCAAGAAGAAAAATTCTTCTAGAATGCCCCAAATTATATGGCCTTCCAAGAATAACAAAGAAGACTATACCTCTCAGACCCATATAGTTAGGCTCCATAGGACACCATTACAAACCTACGTAAAATACTTAGCAAACAAACAAGCTAAGCCCCATGCTGAAACCGCTAGCTTCATATGTACCAAAACTCATTGACCACTTGTAGAAATGCATCAAAGATCTGACACGAATTGGAACAAGAAGATCTGCTTGTAAGCTTTTGACCGTGCGTTTCACTAGTTCAAACTGAAGTCCTTAAGATAAAGAAACTCTTGAAACCATCGAAAAATAAATACCGAACCCAGCCAAAGGACCTCATGGATACTAACAGACACTTGACCTAACCAACACACATATTTCAATACATCAGCAGGAAATAGATACAAGCAAATTGAAGAGCCCTATTGTGATATCACCCCTGTCCACCGTCATTGCCAAACCTGTTAAGGAATATCTCGAATCCAGAGCCCTGGCTATGCCACCAAAAACCCAAACTATGTGTCTAAGCATACATCGCATACACACTTTGTGATTTGGCCCCATTTGAAAAAAAAAACACTAAACAATTTCCTAACACACTGAGCAAAACAGCACACACCCGCAAAAGTCAAGGTCTGACCATGGAAACGGGAAATAAAACAAAACATACTACCATTCCTAGACTGTACTAATCTACAAAAGAAACAGATGGCATCACAACCAGTATACCAAAAGAAAACACACACCAACTCGCGTACCCTCATACGCCCAAATCCACCACCACCGCAGCACAGAAAATTTCCTCGGCCTAAAACACTAATCACCCAGAACCAAACGCCTGGCAGATAAGACACATATAAAGAGCTGAATACTATTGCATCCCTGACTGAAGTATGTGGGCAGTCCAATGGCTTTCCAAAAAAACAAATCACCAAACTGTTGATGAACTCACAACAAAAACACACCAAGACATAACAGAGACTGAGAAGGACCAACAGACCTATGGAGACAGCTGTTCTTGCCTCACATAAGACGTACTCAAGAGTGAAAATCAGTAAAGATGACTACACAGGCATCACATTCAAGAGCTGCCTATCAAAACATACAAAAAATAGCAAGCCATCCTGAGGAACGCCCAAAGACAAAATTGACACTGCGACAAACCAAGGCATATACGTGCAAATTCCCGTGTACATCATGCCCGGCCACCATACATGTGGACAGTCACAATAGAAGAATAAGTACACCCGCCATCAGGAATAAAGCACAAAGGTAGTAAAAAGCTGGAACACGAACCTCCTCACTACGTCGGCAATCACATAAAACCACAGTCACAACATCAACTTCAATGGCACTAAAAAAACTCTCAAGCCACTATACAAAAACCCCAGCCACAGAATCATCGAATAAGCGCATAGCAGATTGAAAAAAGACCTGACAGCCATGAAATAGAAGAGATGATTCCAGCAGGACTGTCCATCATTTGTAAGCCTGCACTCTCATAATAGAAAGATCTCTCACACCACAAAACAGACAAACACACTGAGCACAGACAACATCCCTCTGATGCCTCCAACCTCAAACACCCTCCCACGGACACCTCCAGGTGAACCCAGTCTTGCTGATGAATAGCAGCCTTCCTTTCACCAGAAGCCAAGCTGCATTGAAAATGCCTCCAACCACAAGAACAGAGTTGCTGCCAGCCAATCAAACAGCCGACAAACAGACAGAGAAACCCAGACTAAACAAACCAATATCTAATCAAACTCCAAGTCCAATGAACACAGACTCACGGCGTTTAATTAAGGCCAATTCAGAATAGACCAGCCTCAATTTTTGAAACATAGAGAATCTGTGAGACACACTTCCTATAGAGAAAGGGTTATTACTGATGACTGGCAGATGAGATTCTAGCTGCTGAATATACGTTTGCTACAACTTTAAGAAAGTACATTAGCTACCAACTTTAACAGAACTACAATGACGTGGGTCAATACCGAAGAAAGCTAAACAGCTATAAATTAAATACCCACCGGAGAGCTTTAAAAAAGCATATAATATATTATATACACAGTACATAATATCATACATATCATACATACATATCATACATACATATATATAACACTTATTGCTAGGTTGTTCCGGATATTTTCCCACGTCACCATGTAGTTGCTGCTTTTAAATTTAGCAACGTTTGGCAGAATCTCGATCTTGCCATCATCAGGCTTCTGTAATTGTTGTTCGTCTCTGAGTCAGACTTTTCACAGCCGTTCGCAGTTTTAAAATTTTGGCGCTAGCCTACCGCATGTGCCCAAATGGTTTTTTCTTCATCCTGATTGTTGGGAGTCTTGGTCTGTGTTATATTGCGTCTTGGACGTTATTGCCCTTGTTCTGCTTGATTGGTGTTTTCTAATATCTTCTGTTTGTTTTGTGGCTTTTTTTGTGGTCTTGATTGGCTGGCAACATTGTGTTCCTGTATTGGAGGCTTTTAGTGCAGCTTGGCTCCGAATAAATGGACAGCCATCATTTTTGGGGAAGCTAGAATTCATCTAGGTGCCTGGTTGGGGTGTGTTTGAGCTGGAGGTATCAGAGGGGAACTTAAGAAACTTAGAAAACATATATACTTATATAATATATACATACATATATACATACATACACACAAGTTTTCCATTCCATTTTACTAAAAAATAAAGCAAATACACCAAACAAGCTTGCATTCTAAACACAAATTACCAGTCTAGTTTATTATCTCCAAGTTGGACGATATAGAAATCATGGGCAGCTGCTTGGCAGTTCTTTGATTGGAGTTTAAACATTTACCCAAAATAGAACAAAGCTAAACAGGAATAGCAGGGTTCCTTCTCCAAGAAAGGGTGCCAAGTATTTTTTTTTTCCTAAATTAGTTTGATTTTGGTTGTGTTCTCCATGAAGAGATTATCTGTTAATCTGACAATAAGTGGATGTATATTTTCACAATTTCAAATGTGGCAATTTAGTCACTGATCAGAAACTCTGAGCTATGATCTGGGTAAAAATGAGGCAGACATTGGGATTTTTTAAAAAATATAAAGTTTGCAGTCGGGGGGAAAAGTATTAATTCTTCCATTTTAGAACTTAGAATTTAGAACTTAGAACAACCTTGTTGTCATTTTGAATGTACTTTTAAAATGAAATTTTGTTGCATAGAGCTCTCAAAGTGTCTCCACTTCCAATATACACTACATACAAGTAGTCCTTGATTTATGACAACAATGGAGCCCAGAATTTTGGTTGCAAATCATTGTGGCTGTAAGTTGAGGCATCATGTTGGTTATAAAGTAAATCACCATGGTTGTGGCTCTTATTATTTAAACACAAGTAAATGGTGGAAACACATGCATGTCTTGCCTATTTTTTGACCCTCTCTCCTATTTCTGTTCAGGTATCTGGAATGTTACGAACATAGGAATGCAGGTTGCAGGGAAATATTTTTGCATTGCTTTTCCTGTTCTATGTCTAAAAGCAGATTTTTCCCATTAGTTAGATTTTTCAGCATCACAATGGTGCAACTTTTTATTATCATCTATCAAGTAGTTTAGTGTTAAGGTACTAGGCATAAAGCAAGCTAAACTACGTGCAATGTTTTTTCAGAAAAAAAAAGAAGTAAATGATCATGGTCTAAACTTAAAGCAGGACTCTTCAAACTTGGAAAGTTTAAGACTTGTGGACCTCAACTCCCAGAATTCCTGAGCTAATATGACTGGAGGAAGAATTCTGGGAGTTGAAGTCCACAAGCCTTAAAGCTGTCAAGTTTGAAGACCCCTGGTCTAAAGCAAAGGCAGTTCTGGTTTAATGTACTATCTGAATGGATATTCAAGCAAAATGCCTTGTTCCAAAGAATTTCTGAAAATTGCAAGAGGCACAGAAAAAAATACCATGTTGGAAAACTGTCATTAAATCACTTAGAACCTTAGTAGAAGTTACTTAGAAGTTATAAACTTCCCTGAATATTTATTTTTAATGTAAAATTATTTAAGCCTGTCTAACCTTTACATTTTTTTTAAAAAATGAACTAAACAACAATTAAAATAAAAACTTAATATTAATGATTGCATTTGTATATTGAATGAAAACAATTCATTGCCATTTAAAAATTCACTGCTGTACAGATTTCTAGTTAATATAACCATAACTAATGATTTAAATTAAATTGTGTTAACATCTGTTTTATAGATAATGGTAAAGTGGTTTCTGCTAGAAGCTATATCACTAGCATTTTTTGCTTCCAGAAGGACCACCCATGATGAGCAGATTATAGATAAGGGGTTAGACAAAATATGGAGAAAGAAATGGTATTGCTCTCTAATGCTCTGCCAAGGGTTTGATGTCACAGATTACTTCCTCATGCTAATGAGTTACTTGGAGCCATGAACCACCATGAGAGATCATTGATGGAGCCAGAAGATTGGTACTTGGAAATATTTCCAGCAATTTGAGATGTCATTTTGTGGGTTATCCTGTTAGCTTTGAGAACATAGAAGTGACCAGGGTGCTTAAAAGATTGCTGTAATAGGTTTTTTCCTCTTCTGCTAATCCTAACCAATTTTTTTTAGTTTTCTGAAGAACTTCCAAAAATGAAGCAGGTAACGGTAAACTTGGAGTGATGCTTCAAGATGAAAAGTGATTGGTCATTATTTTAAAATCAGATTTGAGGCTACTGTCTGGTGATGACAATGTCAAAGTGTAATATTTTTTCATCCTTTATTGCAGCGGTTGCCAACCGGTGGGCTGTGGACCATTGGTGGGCCATGAGAAAATTTTGGTGGGCCACAGAGAAATTTCACCGCCCAGAGCACCCCCCCAAAGCAATTAATCCAGGCTGCACAAAAACACAAGGCTGCTTAGCCCACATGGCCTGAGGGAACCCTCCCTGTTCACTCACTTCTTACCCGGCAAACTTGTCTGCTAAGTTGCTATTGTTCCTTTTTCTGACCATCATCTGTTCTACTATACCAGGAGATTTAGATTAGGTAGGAATCAGGAAATGGTTGGATTTTTGCTTTCTAGCTAAGCACAGCCGAACTTCCCTTAGGACTGAAGGTTTGCTTGCAAGCAAATTCAGCGCAGACTCACGGCAAGCAAATTTGAGAGACTAAGCTAGCCTATGGCAGATAGATAGATCACTGAATGATTCTGTGATCAACTCAATCTGCCTGCTTTGCTTGATTTTGGATAAAAGTTGCTCTTTTTTATAAAAAATTCAATATTTATATAAATATTTATAATGTTTACATACAAGCCATGCCCAGCCAGTCTCATGACCACCAAGCCACACCCAGAAATTAGGCCACACCCACAGAACCAGTTCCTGGTCCCTGGGATCTAAAATTATGAGTTTAATGGTCTCTGAGGCCCAAAAGGTTGGAGACCCCTGCTTTATTGCATCTATTTAATGACAGCCAGCTGCACTATTTATAGCTGTCTTGGGAATGATAGGTCAGAAGAACTAATTAATGTAAACTGTGATTGACTGGCTGATCATTTCTTGCATATCATCACTCTAAGTTGTTACAAGTGATAAATGGTTGAACGGAATATATTGAAACAATAGCAGTCATATCATGTGATAGTATTGAAATGTTTTTGAACCTGGGGTTCACAATGATATGTACCAGAATCTCAGACTTTAGATGGACCCTTGCCTTTTCATCTGTCTAATGAAAATTGCCAAGGGGTGGTTTGGGAGTTGCATCAGGCTACACTCAGTGTTGATAAGTTGCTCAAAATTCATTGTGACTAGAATTTTCAATAAGCCATAAATAAAAAATAATAATTAATCAATATATAAATAAATAATTATCCAGTAGATAATGAAAAAAGAATTCCATACAGAAGTTTATAGATTATACAGTGACATTTAATTGGGTAGATATTGTAGAGATCTACCCTGAGAAAAGTTCCCCCTTCCTTTTCCTGAGGTTGGTTCCTCTAACAGGGTGTTAAATTGGCTGCCCATGGGCTGGATGCAACACATGTAGGCCACACCCACACAGCTCCACAAAGGGGAAAAGGTGACAATGCATCCCTTGATGGCAATTACATGGCGAATTCAGAATACAAATTAAAACTATCCAAAACTTTATTAAGAGTTTTGGTCAAACATGCAGAGACACATTAAATAATATTTTCAAGTGAAAGACCTCAAACATGCACACAAAAAGCTTCTAAAATCAATTTTATTGATTATAATATGTTTAAAGGCATTTTAAACAATGCCTTCACATTGCCTAATCCACATTTGGTCATTTAAACATTTTAACCAATTGGAAAACTCCCAAATATTTACCTTTGCACATGTCTATAATAGTGGCATTTCCATACAAGTTACCATATTGTTTGTTTTTTTTTAATCTGATATCTTTCTCATTTTTCTGTCCTTATTCTCTCTTCGTGCAATAAACCAGGACACTTTTTACACTTGCCAGAGACCTGAATTGGTTGTTTCAGAAGTACCTGAATTAAGGTTGAAGGCACATGAAATTTGCCAATGTGCATATGAAGCCTTATGCTTCATACCTGGACTGTTTTTATACTTAAATAAAAACAGAGTTGAATGAAAACTGCTGTTCTCCTTCCTAACATGTATGTTGCATGAACTGTGTAATTGCTGATCATCAATTGCATGAACCCTAACATTCCATCTGCTCTCAGCAAACAGATCATATCATAATGTAGAACAATAATACCCTAAAGTAGTGTGGATACAATGTTCTTGAGCCTAGTTATCTATCTAGTAACCAAGATTAAAAAACCCTGAATGGTCCAGTAGCATTTGATAGTTGGGTACACATATCATACTAAAACCTAATCTAAACCTGAAGCTAAAATCCGAGAGTCATGCCATGGCTAAACAAATGTATAAGGACCCACAAATTATGCAACCCATTTAATCTGGATTATTACATAGTGCAAATTCAATTAGTTAGAAACAATTATTCCCATTCGGAAATGTATTCATTCCTTTGGTCTTTCATTTACTTTTATTCTTAACACAAATTTAAAGCCTTTTGCAGGTAAGAGGCGCTTTTAGTTTAAACTAAGAGCAGTGCACGTCCATGTTGGACACAGTAATTTATCGATAATTGTTGCATCTAGTGGGTACATTGAGTCTACTGAGAATTCCAAGCAATAGATTTCTTGCAGCTCACGAATTTTGGATTTGGCAGAGAGTGACTATAGTCTCCCAAGTAATGGTAATTAACCAGACTGAGCTACATAATACTGCTCATTCTCATTCAGAAGTTTGACACAGTATAGTTTTGTCCCTGACATTAAACCAGCAGGACTCTTTCAGCTCAGTACCAAAGAAATATACATTTCATTTGTACTAAAGAACTGTCTACAGGGAATAAGCGTAGGTGAGTAGTCTGCCTGCAGTTAAACGGAGAAACTTTAAACAGATATTTTTAATAGGCTGTCATTACTGAGGCATTATCAGATATGAAAAGCACTAAATTGCATGGTAACAAATTGTGAAATATTTGCCCTACATGAAAAGAGAAGAAGAAAAAACAAATTTGCCAAAGTTCTCTCCTCTCCTTACTATTAATAAAAACCTATGCATAAAGTTGATTTAGAAAATGTAAGAATTAGAATTCACCCTCTACATGTCCTCTCCTTAATCCTGGATTCAAATATTTGCTGTTTTTTAGTAAATGAATGTCATCTCTAAGATGCTGAATTTCAGAACAATAGCTGATTTCACTTTTTTTGTATTATATTTGTATCTGAAGTCTTGTGTGTGCTGCTTTTTGCTCTCCAAAGACTTCAACTATCGTTCCTAAAAATTAAGCACAATCTTGATTTAATAAGTGTTAAAACATAAAGCTGATACATAACTGAGAAGAATAAGAACTGAAGCTAGAAAAAAATAACTTCTAGCTAAATGAATAAATAATACTGTGAATCAGTACATGATTTCTCTATACAAATCTTATATTCAGACTCATTAATAGTCAGTAGGAGGATCAGCTCTTGGCTGCAAAAATCTGAATGACCACTGCATGGCACCAAGAGTTTCTTCGTATTGCTTGGCTGCCATCTAATTGTTCTTTATTTTTGTGCCTTAGATATAGAAACAGAATCATAGGACTGGAAGGACCTGGAAAGTATCCAGACCCCTCCAGACCTGAGCATTTTTGTTGCTGATCTATTATGTTTCTAGGGTTTCAACATTCTTTGGAATTGGGTTGACCAGTACTGGATGCAGTATTCCAAGCGTGGTCTTACTAGTGCAGCGTAGAAAGGTATTATCACTTCTCGTGAACTTGATAGTATTCCTCTATTGATACAGCCTAGGACAACACTGATATTTTTACAGTGACAGCACACTGCTGGACCATACTTAAGTAGTGGTCTATTAAAACACCTAGCTCCCTCTCACAGGCACTATTGATGAGTCTCATGCAGTCTATTCTGTACATATGCATTTGATTTTTCCTGCCTAAGTGCAAGAACCTACTATCCCCACCTACTCTCCCCATGCTCAAGTCTGTCAAGATCTTCCTCGATCTTGACCATATCATTCAAAGTTTTAGCAATTTCCTCCAGATGGGTGTTGCTGAAAATTTGATGAGTGCCTTTTCAATCTTCTCATCTAAGTCATTTATGAAGATGTTGAAGAGCACTGGAGCCACAACTGTACCTTGAGATATATTACTGAATACTTCTGTCCATGTCCATGGAGTTCCATTGGGGATCACACATTAAATGTGGTTGCCAGCTAACTGTATATCCATCCCCAGATTGGTGTTGCCTGCAAATTTGATGAATGCCCTTCAATCACCTCATCTAAGTCATTTATGAAGATATTGAAGAGCACTGGAGCCACAACCATACCTTGAGGTACACTATTGAATGCTTCTCTCCATATACATGTAGTTCCATTGATGAATACACATTAAATGTGGTCAGCCAACTGCATATCCATCTAGTGGTCTATCCTGCATTGTTCTATTTTATCAAGAAGTAGGCTATGGTTCACTTTACCATAACCTACATAGTATAGTATAGTATAGTATAGTATAGTATAGTATAGTATAGTATAGTATAGTATAGTATAGTATAGTATAGTATATAGTATATACTACTTAGTATAGTATAGTATATATACTATAGTGTAGTATATATAGTATAGTATACTATACCTGCAGCATTTCCTTTACCAATTTAGTTATTTTATCAAAAAGGGCTACAAGGACTAGTTAGCATGACCTGATTTTAACAAACCCATTCTGACTTCTAGTAATCATCCTGTTCAATACCAGGGTTCACATATCCACTGTTTCATTAACTTTCCAGAATTTTCCTCGGTACTGATGTCAAGCTGATTGGTCTGTAGTTTCCTGGATTCACTTTTCCCTCCCCTTTTTTTGAAAATTAGAACAACATAAGCTATTTTTCCGTCCTCTGCCGTTCCACTGTCTTCTATGAACTGTGAAAGATATAATTCAATGCATTCCAAGTCACTGCTGTCAGACCCTGTAGAACCCTAGGATTTAAGCCATCTGGTTCTGGCAATTTCAACTCATCCAAGATGGACAGGTGTTCTCTTACCAATTGCCTATTCTGACTTGCATTCCTGCTCTATCTCCTATGATGCTATTTTTCATAAGTTGGCTCTAACATATTCTATATATGATATAATATGATAAATTAATGATCATTGAATTGCTGTTCAGGTACTTGGTGTTCATAATGTATTAAGGATTGAAAAGATCCTTTCAAACTTCTCTTATCATCTTATGGTTCCCACAGACAAATCTATATAGCTCTCTGGATTGTGGAAATGGTTTACCACCTTTGGGTATTTAGCATCTTTGTTACAAACTGCAGTCTTTTAATAGGTGATCTGTTGGTATTGTATTGTATCTTCTTTCTTTCTTTCTTTCTTTCTTTCTTTCTTTCTTTCTTTCTTTCTTTCTTTCTTTCTTTCATCTTAACTTTTTGAATAAGTTCTGTAGCATGGATATGTTACTCTGTGGCTTCAAATAACTATGAAAAATTTAGGGGTTGGAATAATAATCTATTGTAATTCATGTGAGGTCTATTGAAATTGGCTCTCCTTTTTATAAAGTTTTATACATAATGAGCATTTGTTTACTACCAATGGTACTTTATAGAAGAAAAAAGTTTATTTTTAGACCAATAACTCCTGTACCTCCAAATACTATCCAGATGGGAAGTCAACTAATTCTCTTCAGTCATTGGAAAACATAACCAGTAGTGTGTGAGCGAGGAACACAGATCTAGAAATCACATCAAGAGATCATGGATAAGACCACAGGATTGTCTATTGGGAGCCTGAAAAATGTTTTCTTTTTGTATATTTCCAGATGGTGTTGAGATCAACACCTTTGCCAAAGAGCTTGATAGCTTGTAAGGGGAAGTTAAGCAAAGCTGAAAAGGGAAGCAGATCAAAGGAAACAGGTAGAAATGAAAAAAGGGCCTGCTGGTTCCTTGCTAGCTAGCTAGGGATAAGATTGATTGTTGCAGTAATGCAGTGAATTGCCCAACTGCCATATGGGTTGCTATTTAATAGGAGTTAACTTTTTCAGCTGGAAACTTCAAAGTTAATATTTTCAGTCTGCAACTGATATTTCAGGACTGAAGACATAAAAGGTGTTTCATATAAAAGTTGAACCCATGACCAATTTTCTCAAATGCAAATAAAGTCGTATAAATATATCTAGATTATATAAGCTTCCATTTTCAGACTCTTATACTAATTTCAATTTATGCAACAACTCATTTCAATTTATGCAACTATAAAAATATAGTTTTAATCCAAACTTCTCTTTTATTGCAAATACCTTTTTCAGAGTTGTAACAATGAAAAATGAATGGTAGAAGAATTCATACCTGGTTTATACTAAGCAGATTAATTGCATACAAATATTTCAGGCTTTGTATGAATCTATGAGTACCTAAGCCTAAGAGAGAAGAATAGAATTTTATATCTAATTATTCCTATAAATGAATAAGTGAACACAATCTTCAGAGTTCTTTTTTTAATGGGCATGATTTGTAAAATGGATGTTCATAATTTCATTTTTATGCACTAATTTCAGTATGTTCCCATATTAACAAACACTGACCTAGTGCTTAGCAACCATCTTTCTTTTATCTCTATTATAGCTTCATTTATTTTTGCTACTTTATGGAACTGATCCATAAACTTAAACCCAAAAATGCTAACTGCTATTTTAGTCCACCTAGGTTTCAAGCTAAGCAAATGGTTCATTCTGGATGGACCAGATTCTACAAATGTAAGATAAATAGGCAAATGTTTAATCCCTAGGTTTGTTTGTTCATATATTTATTTGATTTGATTTTGTTACTACCCAGTTCCAAACAGACTCTGCCTATCTCACAATATAGAAAACAAAATAAAATTATAATGGATAGACAAGAGAGGATACAGGTGTTCAGTACAAAAAAAAAATATTACAAAGCTCATTCAACAAGAGGTTCAGTCCAATTTAACCAAGAATGGAATAGTCCAGTCTTCAGGAACATCAACACGTAATTCTCTGTCAGAAGGGGGTCACTATCTTTTGAGAAACATAGCATATCATGTGGTTCCATAAACTTCATTAATTATTTGAATTTGAATCTAAGCTAAATTACTAATCATCCAATCTAATCACACAGCACTACTAACATGGTTGCTAATGAAGAATTTTGTTAAAAATGATAAACCACAATTCATTCTATTGCCAAAAAAGGATTGAACTCCAGAGATTGCTGCAATTATTATACAATTGCCCTTATTCCTCACACTAACAAGATTATCCTTAAGATCATGTAACCATGTCTGGTGCCAATCATTGAAAGGAAAGTACCAGATGTTCAAGCTGCTTCAAAAGGGATCATGGCACTTGTGACTATATTGCAAAACTACACTGAATCATCAAAAAATCTCAAGAATATCAAAAGAACAACTACATACCAGTGTGGTTTAGCAGTTAAGACACCAAACTAGAAAGCAGAAGGACATGATTTCAAGTCATGCCTAGGCATGACAGCCAGCTGGGTGATTTTGGGCCAGTCATTCTCTTCAGTCCAACTCAACTCAATGGGTTGTTGTTGTGGGGAAAATAGGAAGAGGAAGATGCACTGGATATGTTCAACCCCTTGAATTATTTGTAAAAATGCAGTAATAAAAGCAGAAGTAAATAAAAAAATCTGTTTTATTAACTGGAGCAAAGCCTTTGATTGTGTGGACCAAACCAAACTGTGGAGAGTCCTAGAAGACTTGGTGGTGGTGACATATCTAGTCAAGCTGGTGAAACCACAAATCAAGAAGCTATATGGAAATATTGGTTGGTTCAAAATAAAGAAATAAATGCAACAATGCTGATTTTTTTTGTCTTTCTTATTCAACATATATGTTGAAATAATCTTGAGGAAGCTAGAACTTGAACAATGAAAACTGATGAAGGAACATCATCATTTTTTTTTATTTTCTGATGACCCAACTCTCAGAAACCAAACAGGACCTGAAACATCTGACCAAAAAGATTAAAGAAAATGACAAGAAATTTTACTTCTTCCTGACATCAAAAATCTCATGATCACTGTGAGGAATCAAAACATCATAATACCATGAAGAGATTGAATGTGTACAAGATTGCAGTTCCTGGTATTCAGATTAATAAAAGCAGTGAATGTGTCATCCCAAAAAAGCATCAAATCATCCTGGGTCACACAAGAATCAAGAACATGAATCAAATGTTGAAGGGACATCAGCCTAGCAATTAAATACTGATTATTATGCTGTGTTATGTTTTCATAACTAACTATGGCTGCAAATGTTGGACTGTAAAAAAATGAGACAGAAGGAAACTCAACTTTAGGCTGTTGGTTTGAGCTTTGA
This sequence comes from Laticauda laticaudata, assembly GCA_004320025.1. Lineage (NCBI taxonomy): Eukaryota > Metazoa > Chordata > Lepidosauria > Squamata > Elapidae > Laticauda > Laticauda laticaudata. Next base: position 7,832 of record BHFT01002495.1, on the reverse strand, counting down.
GCTTGGCAATTTGATTTCAAACATTTAGTCTGAATGTTGTTTGTTCATATATTTTTGAATCATGGTCTGATTTTGGACTGTTTGATTGGCTGGATTAACTTTTTTAACCTATGGCGTTGGGGTAGGTTCCTGAATATTTCATGCATGGTAAATCAGGCAAACAAGCAAGCAATGGAACATATAAAACCAGACATATCACTGGAAGACAAAAATCACAAAATTCTGCCTTACTTATTTTGCCTTTTGTAGTGTGATCAAACTCACTGAAAAAGGTGCTTGTGCTCAAAATGGACAGTGATAAAAGGAAGTGAGGTCTCCAAAAAGACTGACTAAACAGCATCACAACCCCAGCCAAATCATAAAACAACTGAAAGAAGTCACACATGATTGGAAAATATGGAGACAGCTGGTTTGTAGTATCAACAAGAATCTGGTATGATTGAATGGGTATCATCATTATCTGATAAAAAGAACTGCTATTTAACGAAAAGTAAAAACAGCATGAAGATTGTCAATAATATTCTTCATTAAGTAAGGTCTTTGCATTGTTAATCAGATATTAGAACAGATAATTTACTCAACTTTGGTATCATTAAAATGTATGTTTGTACTTTTCAGACCAGATATGAACATTTTATTAGCATGTAATTGTACTTTTAGTTCTTAAGAACATACAGTATGGTTCCTGTAATTTTAAACCAGTTGTTTAAGTTGTTCACTTTGAATTTATTAAATAATTAGTCATCTTTTTAGACACAATATAACCATACTATGTGAAAAATAGCAAAGGACAAGTGCTTCCTAGGAAAAAATAGAGGGAACACAGATTTAGCATTCTTTTATCAGGAGAATCTATGCTGGACAGCAAATGACAAAAATGTATATTAGGGGCAAATTATATGCCACTATATTAATTTTAGGATTTTGATAAAACCATAATAGTCTGTGAACCCTGTTTTACATTTGAAAGTACCATCTACTCTTTCAATAAAGAGGAGAACGTCATTATTCCTGTTAGCACACTGAAAATCAACACAATTTCTATTTGTGTCCATTATTAATAATAGTGTCTATTTTCTTGTTTTTCTCCACAATCATTGTGTAGCTAGCTAATCAGACCCTTAGAAATGAGTAGCTACTTGAATTAAAGGTTATCTATCTAGAATTTTAAAATTCAATGGAATATTAACATTAATACATGTTATGCTTCAGAAATGAAATTTTGAGACAAGAAAGGCTAAGTCCAACTCTATAGATCTGTTTGTATTGTTTAATGTAGAGTTATAATTTAAATCCCCAATTGAAAAGGGGGGGGGAGAAATTGATTTTATTTAAAATTTTCTTTACCATTCTCTTATCAGTTTAAAAGATAAGATATAAAATTTAACCTGGATGCCAGTTGTTCCTGTTGCCACTTAGTAGAGGAAAATATCAATGAAGTATACAGGAAAATAAGTTATCTTTCTTGACATTCCATGGGAAAAAATACTGACCAAATCCAGCTCTGGGAAATATGAAAAGAAAAAGAAAGATAAGATTAAATTTCAGGCTAGATGGTGTACTAGATGAATACAAATTTGTGGTGAACAAAAGGATAATCCTGGTAGCTTTACTAAGACTAGCAGAAATAACAAGATACAATGGGATATTGCAGGGGTCTTTTTAAAGTTCATAAATATGGGAAGTACTTTTAAAGAATCAGATTTTAATTGAACCTGGCTCTAGATGAATTAAATACAAATTCATTCTTTCTCTTTATTGGCTTACATTTTTACATTCGCGCAAATACGATTAAAAAATATCATGGGAAAAGGGGAAAATCAAGACTAATTAACCCAAGAAATAAAAGCAAATGTTCTTATTTACCAATCACAACAGCTATACTCTAGGGGTATATTCACATATTGAATACATTTAAAGTTTGTAATAATAGTATTAACTTTCTGGTTCATTTTTTCAGCTTTTCCGAAGAAGACACACACAGACATCCTAAAAAGCACAGAATCCTAATGAATGAAACTGAAGACCCTGTAGAGGTTGTCTATCTGTAAATAAATGGTGCTTTAGTGGCTGTTGACTGTAAGAAAAGGCAGTCTGGCACTGATGATGTTCCTAGTTTGGATAATGAAACATTTCCAAGAAAACAGCTAACTTCAGAGAGCACCAAGGACCCTCACGTCAGAAAAGAAAAAGCAAATGATTAATGTGCTTTCCATCACTCTGTTTTTTTTTTCTGGTTAAGGAAGCACCTTTGCAAAAGGTAATTAGGCTACGCTCTTCATCAATTTCATCCTTCAAGAACATGTATGTGCAGTTCAGATGTATTATTATAAGCAAAGATAACAATAGAAGCTGGTGCTTTATTTTTTAACATGACAATTTCTATTTTTAAAATTAAAATAATGTAAAATAAATTTGAGTGAAATGAGGACCTTGGCAGATGTACCAAATTACATTAGGTTTACCACTATATTCTATGTCCCTTGCAAATTACTTGGCTGGTAGAGATGCCATCAGAAATTAATCTTGGATAATTCAATTTGATCTGCTATTGTAGGTTCAGCCCATTTTATTTTCATCAGCTATCTACCAGTTTATGCTGGTAGATATTTAACAAATATAGACCACTGAGAAAAATAACATTGCAATTTTGTTCAGATATTTTAATAATGAATAAAATTATTTCTTCCACAATAGAAAAGATGTCATAGAGATGGATAGATGATAGATGGATGATAGATAGATAGATAGATAGATAGATAGATAGATAGATAGATAGATAGATACATATAGAACCTCAGAGATTAATTCCATTTCTATTGAGTAATGAGGATGTCAGGCTGAAATCCATAGATGACACAGTAAAGTCTAATCAAGTTCAATCATTTATTTGTTTATATCTAATGGACATGATCTTGCCAAGCTAATGCCATAACTTTCTCACTTACTGAATATATTCTGAGACATTTAGATTGGGAATACATGGAAACTCTTCCTTTTTATCCTCTTTCAAGTTTGGGACTGCATGGTCTTTTAATCCAGGCCTCTCTTTGGAACAGGCCTCTATTGCCAAAACTCTCCCCACTGGTGCATATTGCATCACGAGGATGAATGATTTGTGATGCTATTGTTATTCAGTCGCTTAGTCATCTCCAAATCTTGTGGTCCCATTGACCATAGCACCCCAGGCCTTCCTGTCTTCCACTGTTTGCTGGAGTTTGCCCAAATTCACATTCATTTCATCAATAACATGATCTAACAATCTCATCCTATGCTGTCCCCTTCTCCTTTTGCCTTCAATCTTACCCAATCTTACCTCAGGATCTTTTCAATGAGTCCTCTCTTCTCATTTTGGTAGTCAAAGTATTTGAGCTTTAGTATCTGTGCTCCAAAGAACAGTCTGGGTTGATTTCCTTAAGTATTTGATTTGATGTCCTTGGAGTCCCAGGAGGTCTCAGGAATCTTCTCCAATACCACAATTCAGAAACATCAATTCTTTGGTGCTCAGCTTTCCAAGTTTCAAAGCCATACATTACTACTGGGAAACCCATAGTTTTGACTATGCAGACCTTTGTTGGCAAAGTAATGTCTGTGCTTTTTAACATGCTGTCTAGGTTTGCCATAGCTTTTCTCTCAAGGTGGAAGCATCTTTTAATTTCATGGCTATTTGCAATGAACTGAGAGCCTGTGAAGATACAATCTGTCACTGCTTCCATTTCTTCTCCTTCTATTAGCCAGGAAGTGATCAGATAAGATGCCATGATCTTAGTTTTTTAATGTTGAGTTTTAAGCCACCTTTTGCACTCTCCTCTTTCACCCTCATCAAGAAGTTCTTTAGTACAAATAAAGATAAGATAAATTAGGTAAGTAAAAATATATCCTGTAATAACAGGGTACGGGATGATTTGCAAGACCCCAGCTATGTAGAAATCTTGCTTGATATTGTTGATCATATATATACCATTTCATATTTCTGAAGGACATCAGAACAATTGGTTAATAAAGCTTGTGTCATGAGTTTGACCCTTTTATTAAATCCTGAATAGAAGGTATGATGTTTCAAATGTTCAAAGTTACAGATTTTGTACATTGACAAAAGTCATGAGCAGCTCATTGTTGTCAACATAACATAATTGTTGTCTCACCAAATATTTCTCATATTCTAATCAGAAATGTTAATTATTCTCCTTTTTTAAAAATATGTAGTTTAAAAATACATTAGTGTGCCAGTTGAATAAGCAACATAGATTAAAAAAATAGAATGTTTTATATCTTTTTTTCTTGGCTGGAAATTTAAGAGGCTTCATCTTCCTATCATTAAATCATCAAGCTACTAAAATAAACTTACCAGTGCTGTTTACTCATGTCTGTTTAGCATTTGTTCAAAATACAATACTTTATATTCAAGATGAAGTCATACCAAAGGACACAAACTCTATTTGTAGCTATGAAGAGACGTAGGCTAGTTGTTCCCAGATTCATGGGAAGTCATAAGCTGGAAGGGAGGAAAAGTGCTATTAGACATACGAGACTGTTAATCTAACCTAATTCAACACATCTTAGTTATAGACAACTTTGAAGGGCCGATAAATGACAGCCTAAAGATGGAAGTCTGCTTTAATACTGATAGGGTCATGGAGACTAAATGAAGGAAACACTATTGAAAAATGGCAAAAAAAGAAAATGATGTTACCAGAACTTGTTTATATCATGCTGCAGTGCAAGTGAGGAAAGACTAAGTGAGTTACAGTTCTATACTTGTATAGTAAATAATATTTTTATTGGGGCAGCAATTTAAGTTTCCCTAGAAGAAGAAAAACTAGGAAATCATGTATCCCAGGTTATTAAATGCCTTGTGTTGTCAGACATACTCCATCATCAACATCATGTGACCCTACCAAAATGTTTTCCTCTTATTTAGTCCTGAATCACAGTAAAAATTCATCTGGCTGAACTACCAGAAAGCAGTGATCTTAAATATAGGACATAAATCTCAATACATTTTGCACTGCAGGCACCTTTTCTCACAGATCTAGAAAGCTCAAAAATTAAGTTTTATGTAACAAGTTATAGACTACTGATTTATTGAAATGTTACCTATAGCCATCTAGATCTCTAAGCACTTTTGACATTTCCTAAAAACATGAAGGGCTCTTTCTAGTCCCTAATTCAAACAAACTTAGGGGGTGGGATGAAAAACATTGAATTTAATTACTGTGGTAATATGGAATGCTTTATTTTTCTTTAACCACAATCAAGTCTCAGCCACTTAAAACTTTATGATGCATACATTGACTTTTTCAAAAAAAACTTGGAGCCTGGGGAAACATCAAGGAAAAAAAACACAAACAAACCTAAAAGAGTTTGCTCACTTAGAACCCAAGCTATTGTGAAATTTGTTGACCAAAAACAGATACATTCTGCAGTGCATCTTCATAAATTTAATTCAAAGTTCTGAGGGGTTTTTTTTTTGTCTATAATCCTTTCTCATTTATTTTGTGTGCTGTAACAAGCCTGTTTACAGAACTACCAGTTCTGAGTTGCAGAAAGCTGAATAATATCAAATACATTTAGAAAACTCTTTGCTTTATCTCCTATGATGCAATCTTTTAATCAAGCATAGTCAGTGCATTTCTGAGTACATTCCTCAAATACCATGGAAAAACTTCAAAATTTCAGACAGGAAAATAATGCATTCCATGAAGGCAGTATTCAAATCTAGTGTGCTTGTAGAGTATGCTGTCAAATTACTAGTACTAAATTAAAATCCAAATCCTAGTCTAATAGGCTTCTATATATGAAATGAATATGATACGTTTAATTATTTATAAAGGACACATAATGTTTCAACAATTTGTTGACATCATTTCTGTATATCCCTATAAGAAAGATATTCTATATCATTGTATGTGGTGGTGGACAACACAGTTTATTCCCTTTCTGTCAATTGTCTCATTGGTATATGCAGTGCAAGAAACTTATGGGACATTATTTTATGAAGAATATAACTTTACTGATAGATCTATATAAAAACATAAGAAGTGAAGCTATCTCTGATGTTTTCGTGCAAAAAATAACATAGTTAATATTCTCTTTTCTTCCTTTGGGCCACCCATTGTCCATTGTCAACCAAATTAGCACCTTTTCATATTCGGAAAACTTTCTGTGCCTTTGGAATATTTACACTGCATGGCCTTGAAGTATCACAATCTTCTCAGGCTGCAAATGGCTCACATAATTTCCTCATCTACCTCCCAGCTTTGAATACATTCCAAGCATACACTCCCTTCATTTTTGTTGTCCAACTGTGAGTAGAAGTCATCCTTTCTCTCAGTTCTTAATCTATTAGAATTCTGTACAATTTAGATAAATTTGGGGGAATAAAAATAGATGCTGACAGAACTTTGACACATTTTAAAATTGTAGGAAGTTGTTATAAAACTGGAATTATAAATGTAAATATAAATGTTCTTCTTGGAGAATTTTAATCTTAAAGGATTAAATATTTCCTATCTTTGTCTAGGATGCCATTAGGATATGGAATTTTCTTTTATCCTCTTTTCTTAAAGAAGCAAGAAGCTGAACCTCCCAGCATCTATAGACGAATTTAACACAAAACTGTGTTTCTGGAGATGTGTTAAGTTTTAAGAGAGTGATCACTGCTGTGGGATCTCAGCAGAAGTATGTTACTGGTCCAAGACATCATAAGTAGAATTAACCGATGGATTCTTCTTTTGATAGATTAAGTTGTCTTATTGGTAGAATATTAAAATAGTTGACAACTAGAGTAAAGTTGCTGTATTTTGGTTAATGCTGACAACTTCTTATGTTGGGAGTGGAAGGTTACTTGATAAGAAATATTGTTAATATCCAGAGGATCAGAGGAATGGGAGATTTCAGATGTGTCTAGCTATCCAACAAATAACTCTAACTGATATTAGCAGATGCATTGGATCATAGACATTACAAAATGAATCTATTTTTGACTAAATTAACACATATTTTATCATAGAAGTAACAGAAATATATAATAATTAAAATATATGTTGCCTAACATACTATTTGTATCTATTATATCACTGAATAAATAATATTTATAAATCTACAATACAGAATGAATCTTATATATATGAATAAAAATGTTATAGAAGGTAAGATTGCTAAAATATACATGCTAGTTATTATTTCCTCCAATCTGAGGTTAAATATAGATGCCATGTTGAAGTAATTCATTTTCAGTATAATAGCAATCCCATCAATTCTGTACCTTTTCACAGGATACCATTTGCTATATACAATGTGTAAGAAAAACATTTAAGAATAACATTTTCCCATTCTTACAGGGCACATTAAATCTGCCTATTTGAAAGGACTCCTGCAGGTATTAACAGAGTTCAGTCCACAACTTTTTATTTTGTGAAAATCCAATAATGTGTTTCTGTGAAACATCATGTACTCCATTAGAGCCCAATTTTGCTAGATGCCAAATATTTAAAATTGAATTGAATGTGTGTAATGTACCTCTCTTTCAGGAAGGGTTACCATAAATAGGTAATTATGAACCTAGAGTGGAAACAGTGTACTACTCTTTTTCCTTCTGTTGTCTCAAGTAAGACACAGTCCTAAGAGAGTTACCCAAGCCATGACACATTGCTACGGAAACTAAAAAAAAAATTCAAGAAAAATTCAGAAAAAAAAATATAGGTTTTTTTTTTAAAAAGCACGAAGTAAAGCAAAAAACAAAAAAAAACTATCTAAAGGCCCTGTCACACTGGCTGACGGATGCAAAACGTTTGTAAAAAGGAAACAGCGGACGAGAAAAATGTTCCATC
>BHFT01002494.1:0-15703 GCA_004320025.1 Laticauda laticaudata | reverse complement strand
AGGCACTGGCAAGCTGCTAAGCGTGTGTTGAGATATCTTAAAAACAAACAATGCATTATATTTGGAGCCTAAGGATGAACTAAGTTTAACTGAATATGCCAATGCAAGTTTAGCTTCAGACGTATCTACATCAGGTACTGTAATGTTATTAGGAAAGGTGTTAATTGGATGGTGGTCTATTCGACAAAAATATCTAAGCTTTTCAAAAATGGAGGCTGAATTCTCATGTTTGTCTCTATTATGTACAGACTTAGTGTGTTATAAACAACTAATGATAAACATGGGAATTAATGTAAATGAACCTATAGTTGTATATGAAGACAAGCAATTAGCAATTCAGATGGCTTCCAATCTTGCTGTAAAGATAAGATCAAAACACACTGATCTAGGATATCTAAATGTGAGACAGTGTGTTCAAAGTAAAATGATTATACTGGAGTACTGCATGTCAGAGAATAACATCGCAGATCATCTTACGAAAGCTCAAGGCACTGTAAAACATAAGACTTGCTGTGCGGAATATGGACTTAAACTAAAGTTTTATATACCATTTTACCCAAAGGGGAGAATGTTAGGAATGATAGTCACCTAACAGTTGGGTTGGCAATATGTAAACCAGGATAGTTGTTTAATACTGTTGTATCTTTAAGAGAGTGCTGTAATTGTGATTGGCTGAGGTTCCTCTGATGGCCATAAGATGGAGACAAAAACCTGGTTTTTTCTTCTTGCATTTTCCCTATGCTTTTTGCCTGATCGTCATTCTGCTTGGATTGCTGTGACTCTTGCAAACTGTCAGCAAACTCCATTTATTGAATTTTGTTTATGATACTGGACTTCGTTTTTTGATTATCCCTGGACTGATTGTATTAAATACTACCTGCTTTAACTATGTATGATTTGGACTGTTTGTTGGACTTTGTTTAACGTTTCCTGGAAGTAAAACCTACATTTTACTATTCAGTGTATCTGTATGCTGGTTGTGTGTTATTCCTCATCACTTTCACTACGTTTCCCTGAGTGCACTCATTCTCCTAACGGGGAATACCTTCACCGTCCTGTTCAGCCTTTTCTTCTTTTTTCTTTCAGTTTAGTTTGTATAATCTTTTATTGTTGTAATTATTTTTTAAAATAAAATTATTTAAAAAGGTAGTGGAAAAAGCTAAAACTAATATAATTCAACTTAATTTACAATACAGTTAATATGAAGGTGGTTGTATATATTTTTATTATTTTATTATTATTTATTATTCCTTAATGATTTTATTCTGGGCTGTGGAAATGCTGAGGTCCTTATTAAAAAAATAGCAGAGGAACAAAATTTAAATTTATGCACAGGACATTTAGGGAATGCTGAGACCTGGATTCCTGTGGTTTTACAGGGGAAACATCTCATTTCATTCAATTTATATCTTATTAAATATATATGATTACTCTCTAGTTATGTGTTTAGTAACTTTATTTTTCTATTATTTTGGTAATAGTTTTTAAAGGTGCTTTGGGAGGAGCAGATTTGAACCATTTAAGGGTCCCATGTAACTCTGGAGCCTCTGCTGTAGATAACATTTGTCTAGTTCTATCATGAGATTGATTCAGTAAAAAATACCTTTTATATGTTTCAGTAACCCCCCTAAAGACAGGAGCTCCAGTGGGTATCTGAGAATTTCAGTCTCTGGGAGTAGATTATGGTGCCCATAGCACATCATAATGACACCACAATGCCTGCATGGGGACATCTTCATGTAACTGTCCTAAAAATGTACTTGTCACCTAACTTCAGATTCAACTTTGTAAGTTATTGTATTTGCATGCAGACATCATACATGTTTGGTCATTTTCCCTACCTCTCTCACTCCCTCACAATGGAAGTCTGCTATTGGATCAGAGAACAGGTATTTTACCCTATAATTAGATAAATGTTATAGACACAGGATGAGTATTACAACTAAGACATACAACAAAGACAGAATATCAACAGATAGCCAGAATCTGCAAAGACGAAGTCAGGAAAGCAAAGGCTCAGAATGAACAAAGACTTGCAACAAAAGTCAAAGATAATAAAAAATGTTTCTTCCCAACATATAAATAACAAGAAAAAAATCAAGGAAACAGTCCACTAAAGAGAGAAAGATGGCAAGGAAGTAACAGCAACAGAGAGAAAGCAGATATGCTTAACTCATTCTTTGAATTGGTCTTCATGCCAAAAAAGAACTCTTATAAATCAACTACCACAAAACATAACTGTAAAGACAGACCAGAAATAAAAGTTAAAAAGCCAAAAAAAAATAGTAAAAGAACACATGTCTGATCTTGATGAATACAAATCACCGGGCCTGAATGGATTTACATCCCAGAGTTTTAAAGGACTTGCAGAGGTCATCTCAGAACCACTGCACCATATCTTCAAAAATCCTAGAGCACCGGAAAAACTAACAGAGCAACTGGAAAAGAGCTGATTGTGGTTCTTCAAAAAAGGAAAGAAAAAAAAAAAGACCCAGGAACGTATTGACCAATCAGCCTAACATCAATACCCAGGAAGATATTGGAAAAAGATAATAAAAAAACAAATCTGCCAGCATCTAGAAACAAGTAAAGTAATAACTAACAGTCAGCACGGCTTTGTTAAAAAAACGATCATGCCAAACAATCTTATTTTATTCTTCAACATAGTGACTAAATTAGTAGCACCAGAGAAATTACCATGACATAGTATATTTAGATTTCAGCAAGGCATTTGACAAAGTAGATCACAACCTACTTCTTAGTAAGCTAGAAAAAAAGTAGAATAGATAGCGCCACCACTAGATGGACTGACAAACCACAACTAGTAGTCCTTAATGGGTTCTCAGTCTACATGGAGGAAGTAAGCAGTGGGTGCCACAAGGTTCCGTCTTAGGCCCAGTACTCTTCAATATCTTCATTAACGATTAGATGAGGGAATAGAAGGGGAACTTACCAAAATTTGCAGATGAAACTAAGCTGGCAGGAATAGCTAAGACCCAAGAAGATAGGCTAAAGATCCAGATGGATCTTGACAGACTAGAACACTGGGCCGTATCTAACAAAATGAAATTCAATGTAGAGAAAAGTAAAGTCCTAACACTTAAGCAAGAAAATACAAAAGTGTACATATAGACTGGTGAAACCAGGCTCAATAGCAGTAACTGTGAGAGGGATCTTGGAGTCTTAGTGGACAACAGCTTAAATATGAGCCAGCAGTGTGCAGCAGCCGCCAAAAAAAGCTAATGCAATCCTAAGTGGCATTAACAGAGGGATAGCAATCGAAGATTCGAGATCAAGTGAGGTACTAATACCACTCTATAAAGCCTTAGTAAGACCACACCTAGAGTCCTGCATCCAGTTTTGTTGACCACATTGTAAAAAAGATGTTGAGACTCTAGAAAAAGTACAGAGAAGAGCAACCAGGATGATTAGGGGACTGGAGACTAAAACTTATGAAGAATGGTTACAGGAACTGGGCATGGCTAGTCTAGTGAAGAGAAGGACCAGTGGAGACATGATAGCAGTCTTCCAATATTTGAGGGATCAAGCCATTTTCTAAAGTACCTGTAGGCCAGACAAGGAATAATGGATGGAAACTGAACAAGGAGAGATGCAACCTGGAAATAAGGAGAAACATTCTGACAGAACAATCAACCAATGGAACAGCTTGCCCTCGGAAGTTGTGGGAGTGCCACTTGAGACTTTCAAGAAGAGATTGGACTACCATTTATCAGAAATGGTGTATGGTGTCCCGCTTGGGCGGGGGTTTGGACTAAATGACCTATAAGGTCCCTTCCAACTCTGATTATCAGTTATCTGTTATTTCTTAAGTGCTGACATCTACGAAGGGCTATTAAGAAAGGTGGGGGCTACTTTCCATTTCTCATCCAGGGAAATATTCTGCCTTTTTAATATTTCTCAAAATATTTCATTCTTATAGGAGAGGGGGTCTTCCCTCACAACCTTCTGACAAGGAAAGTCAATGGGGAAGCTGGATTCACTTAAGAACCATGTTACTAACTTAACAACTGCAATTATTCACTTAACAACGGTGGCAAGAAATGCCATAAAATGGGGCAAAACTGACTTGAGATATCCATTTAGCAACAAAAATGCTGGCCTCAACAGTAGTCAGGATTACCTGTATCAAACTCATGAGAAGGAAGGACTAGTTCTTTTGGTTCAGGGTTGTTCATACTGTATTTATAACATACAGTATAATCTAGTTCTGGCCCTAGCATTTTACAAAGGATAGTGAGAAACTGGAGGAGGTCAACTAAGGCATCTTAGGAGGACCTCCTGGAGGTATTGAACACAGGTAGTTCTTGATACAGGATTCTAATGCAGCCTTAATCTTAAACTGTGACGTTCATAAAGCAGGGGACTGGAGGCTAAAACATATGAAGAACGGTTGCAGGAACTGGGTATGTCTAGTTTAATGAAAAGAAGGAATAGGGGAGACATGATAGCAGTGTTCCAATATCTCAGGAGTTTCCACAAAGAAGAGAGACTCAAGCTATTGTCCAAAGCACCTGTGGGCAAGACAAGAAGCAATTTGTGGAAACTAATCAAGGAGAGAAGCAACTTAGAACTTAGGAGAAATTTCCTGACAGAACAATTAATCAGTGGAACCACTTGCCTCCACAAGTTGTGAATGCTTCAACACTGGAAGTTTTTAAAGAAGAGATTGGATAACCATTTATCTGAAGTGGTGTAGAGTTTCCTGCCTAAGCAAGGGGTTGGACTAGAAGAACTCCAAGGTCCCTTCCCTTCCCTTCCCTTCCCTTCCCGTCCCTTCCCTTCCATTCCATTCTATTCTATTCTATTCTATTCTATTCTATTCTATTCCATTCTAGGATTATCTCTCCTTATCAAAATATAAAACCATTCAAACTCTCTGCTCTAGAAGTAAACTTGGCTACATTTAATTTGAAATGTTTATCTATGATTCAATTTTTTAGGCCTCTTACTTTAGAAAGTATTTCTTCAAGTTCAGTCATAATGTTGCCTTCATGACAAGTTTTCATGTCAAACTGAGAACCTTATTTGTGTAAAACTCGTATTGAAGTACATACATTAAAGATGATGTCAATTGCTAGCCAAAGTACGTTACCATAAAAGCGACAGCTAGAAAAATGTTAAAATATTCACTGTGAAAACAGGGAGTGGGGGAAATCTTCCTGTGAATTACACTCTTCCCTCTGTTCTAACCTGACATAAAAACCTGTATTAAATTCTGAACAAAACCTCCTGTTTAAAAAACTCTTCTTCGAGGATCTCAGTGTAAGTGTACTTCAATGACTACAAAACCAGCTAATATTCAAGGACATTTTCTAGCATCAAGATAGTCCTTGTTGGAGGAGAGCTTAGATTTTTCTCTGTCACTTAGGTTTTAAAAACATCTTTGCCTCTGCATGACAAAAGGTTTCATCCTTTCATGTATTGCAAAATAACAGCTACTACTGTGTATCACAGGTGTCAACTCTTCTCTGGAGATGGTGACCTTAGCCCACAGCTTTGCTGAAAGCTCTAACACTCAGATCAAGATCTGCAGTTCAAATCTATATTTTTATTCTGCCAATCTGCCTCCCTTTTCCACTTATACCTTACCATATCTATACTGTACACTACATTGAACTATAACCCTATAGATACTTTCATGAAAGCGACTCCAGTTAAATTCAATTAAATTTCATCAGATTGTGCAATTATTTCCAAGTGCTGACAGGGGAGAGAAGTAGGAGATAATTGAAAGTCTTCAGTAAGTGTATACATGATATTTTAACTGAATGACCCTAAAATTATATTTCAACTGCATGTCACACCATAAATTATGCCAAATTTATAATGCTTCTTTCCTACCTTCCAAACGTTTTCTTTTCTAAAGTTTTTGGATCTGCTTATATGCTCTTATCCTTACCTGTTTCAGATACTTCCTTTTCCTTCATTTGCTTAATTTGTAAATCAAATTGGTGAAATAGCACTTAGACTTCTATACTACTTCAAGGAGCTTTAAAGCACTCTCTAAGCCAGTGATGGTTAATTTTTTGTCATTGTGTGCCGAAAGTGCATGTGCGCACGTGCGACAGTGTGTGCACGTGCTCACACTCATAATGTAATGTGCATGCATCTCCCACCTCCCATGTATATGGACACGAGCCCCCTGTGCTCCCTCCATGCCCCACGCATACGCAAGCGATCCCCCTACTCCCTGTTTTGGGCCTAGTGGTCCTTCTTCCAACCTCCTGGAAACAAAAATGGGCTGTGGGGAGATCATGTACATGCAAATTGTTCTGTATAAAATAGTATACTACAAACTATGCAATCTGATTGGCTAAAAGACTAAGCAGTGGATTGGTTCATAAGGAACCAATCCAAAAGAGCCGCTGAAAGGCGGCAAAGTTAAATAGCTGCCATTGGCTATAAGCNTTGGCTACAAGCCGGCAGGCAAGCCTGTATAAAAAGGCTGCCGCAGCTTCAGCCAAACCATTCCGTTACTGTTGCTTGTTTCAATAAAGACTTTGTTTGTTGGAACCCGGTCTACCTCGCGTTTTTCCGGACAGAACACATGGTATTTTTTATGGTCGGTGAACTTTGCACATAACTAATTTTAGACTCTCCAGCAGCATTACTAACAATTAATGTGGACTGTAACAGTTATCAAGCTGGACAATAATGCAAATTTTATTTTTTCTCTATAACACTATTTTAAGCTACAATCAAAAGATGGGGAAAGGGGAAACCACACTACAGCAAAACCAATGAACTCTATGTATATAGGTTATTCAAAAGTATCTTTATAGGAAGAAATTCCCAAAAGCTAATGTTTAAATAATATTTTCTCTGAGACATCATGCATCCACAATCTCCCAAGCATTATTTTAAGTGAATCATGTTCATATTTCATGGATAGTAAAGATAACTAAAGTCAGTGCAGAATAATGCATGTTGTTGTTTACTTAGGGCTATGCAAAGCATTTAAAATACCTACTTTTCAAAGCACATGGCTTGAGCAAAGTAACCCTCCATAAAATAACAAAGCAACAATGCTCTCTGGAACATTACATAGCTGCTTTGAAAAAATTCTCTATTTTCTGCACATATGCATGAATAGACCTGCTAGAATTTCCAGTGGAGCAGTTTGCTTGTTCTCTAGTGAATATTTAAAACACTGCCCTATAAAAAGGAAAACTTGCTTTACCTTGGATGTCAGTGTTGCCATGGACATAAGGATGAAAAGGACGAAATCGGCCCTCTATGAGTAGAGCACCTGGTGCCTTATATTTTAGATACCTTGCACACCTAAACAATATAGCAAATACTTTTTAAATATTTGGCAAGAAAATAAAACACGTTATTTAAGAACATATCTTATTGGTTTCTATAAGTCCTGCATAAATGATTCTTCTTCCTCTTCCTCCTCCTCCTCTTCCCCTTCTTCTTCCTCTTCTTCTTCCTTCTGCTTCTTCTGCTTTATCATCATTCTAAAACCATATGATCAACCTTGCTTTGGCTATGAGTAGCAAAAGATTTGCATCATTTTATAGGATGTTCTTGAGTCCTTCACAGGTCAATATATACACTTCTTATTTGGAAAGCATTGTTACTGGTTTCTGTAAGCAAAAAGTAAAAGCTAAACTCCTTGCTATAGTTCCTCCCTTGTTTACCCACTGATTAGTAACCTCATTCATTACTCATAGTACATAAAGTAAGAATCAAGAGTACACAAGCAGGATTTTCAATTCCTATTAATTATGCTATAGATTATGAACTCAGTATTGTTTACCTTGCAACAGCTGAATAAATCTCCTATTTTTTAAACATGGCAGTATATTTCATCAGTGTTATATTATTTTTGACAGTTTAAGTCCAACTATAAATACATTGCTTTTTATTAAAAAAAAATCAGATCTGATACATTGTGTCCACACAGATTCAGTTTTTAGTACTACCAACAGATATTGTTCACTTTTAAAGCAGGTACGAGGAACATGTCAATTTCCAAATGTTGCTGATCTACTACACATTCACCACTGGCCATAATGAAACCAGCTGCTGGAAGATAGAGTTCAATGATATTTGATGGCTATAGATTCCTCTTGTTCATCTGAGAAATTAGCTTCCTGTGCAGCTTATATTTAAAGTAGCTGTGAAGAGCTGAGACCAGTTCAAAAACCCCAGATTACAGCTCCACCTGCCAAGATTCAGGTGGTAGCCATGATTAGAATTTAAGAGAATGATCTACATGGGCAGAAAAAATAGAAGATATATGCTTACTTGTTTGAACTGGAAATTTCTGGCAACTCGGGTAATCTGTAATTAGAATAAAAAACAGTCTGCCTTTAGTTATTTATAAATCCAATTTATACCATTGATATAATTCAAGATGCCATACTATAAAAAATTTAGTCTTAAATTGCATTATTAAGTTAAGTTATATAAAAAACAATATAACTCGGCTCAAAGGAGAATGCATCAAAATTTCACACACAATTTACTTTTTATTTGTATTCCACCTTTATTATTTTTACAAATAGCTCAAGTTGACAAACATATCCAATATACTTTCTTCCTCATATTTTACTCATAACAGCAAGCCTGTGAGGTGGGGATTGATTGGCCCAAAGTCATTCATCTGATTTTCATGACTAAGGCAGGACTGAACTCACAGTCTCCTGTTTTTTGCCTGGTGCCTACTTGCAATAAGTCCTAAAACTGAAATCTTGCACAAAATCAATATAAATGAATAGTGCAGATAAGAAGGAATATGTTTTCTCCTATTTCTAGTCTGATGTCTTAACCAAAACAAGGAATATGTTTTCTCCTGTTTTCTAGTCTGATGTTTTAACTAGCCCAAAATCTCACAAGCTATATATATATATACCCGCGAAAACCTCAGAAAACAAATATATATAAATATAGTGTGTGTGTGTATATATATGTATGTATATATATATAGATAGATAGATAGATAGATGAGATAGAGATAGAGATAGAGATATAGATAGAGATAGAGATATATAGATAGTGTGTGTGTGTATATATGTATATATAGTGCATATATATTTGTTTTTTTAAGTTTTCGCGGGTACTTACATGTGTGCTGTTCAGCTTCCTTCAGGCGCGTCATCTGTAGTGTTTAAAAGTTGTAGCAACGTTTCAGCAGAATCTCATCTGCCATCATCAGGCTTCTGTAATTGAGTTTGTATTACACACATGTAAGTACCCGCAAAACTTAAAAAAACATATATATAGTGTATATATTTTTTCTGAGGTTTTCACAGATATTTGTATGTGGATCTTTGGTTATTTGGGTTTTCTTCTGCGTAAAATTGGAAGTATCTAGGCAACGTTTCGATGAAGTCTCATTCATCATCTTTAGGTTTGTTTCTTTGGCTCTGTGCTTCTCAGAGTAATGTGAGCTTGCAGCTGCTTCTTCCTTTAACTGCTAGTGGGGGTGTGACTTGATTGGTGGGGCTTGGTGGTGTGTGTTTGTATGTGTGTGTATATATATATATAATGTTTTTTTAAGCTCTCGCGGGTACTTACATGTGTGCTGTTTAGCTTCTTCGGGTATTATCCCACGTCATTGTAGTTCTGTTAAAGTTGTAGCTCATTGTAGTTCTGTTAAAGTTGTAGCAACGTTTCAGCAGAATCTCATCTGCCATCATCAGGCTGATGATGATGGCAGATGAGATTCTGCTGAAACGTGCTACAACTTTAACAGAACTACAATGAGCTACAACTTTAACAGAACTACAATGACGTGGGATAATACCCGAAGGAAGCTAAAACGCACATATATATATATATATATATATAATATATTATAATATATATATATATGGATCTTTGGTTATTCGGGTTTTCTCCCGCGTAGAATTGGAAGAATCTAGGCAACATTTCGATGAAGTCTATTCATCATCTTCAGGCTTGTTTCTTCAGCTCTGTGCTTCTCAGAGTAATTAATCATTACTCTGAGAAGCACAGAGCTGAAGAAACAACTGAAGATGATGAATGAGACTTCATCGAAACGTTGCCTAAGATACTTCCAATTCTACGTGGGAGAAAACCCGAATAACCAAAGATCCACATCACAAATACTCGCGAAACCTCAGAAAACAAATATGTATTGTATATATATATATAATATATATATATATATATATATATATATATATATATATATATAATATTGTTTTTTAAGTTTTCGCGGTACTTACCTGTGTGCTGTTCAGCTTCCTTCGGGTATTATCCCACATCATAGTACTGCTTTTAAAGTTGTAGCAACGTTTCAGCAGAATCTCATCTGCCATCATCAGGCTTCTGTATTGAGTTGTATGTGAAACATATGTTTGTATGCTGAAACGTTGCTACAACTTTAAAAGGACTACAATGATGTGGGATAATACCCGAAGGAAGCTGAACAGCACATATACAGATATAGAATATAGATATAGATAGATAGATAGATAGAGATAGAGATAGAGATATATATATATGTGGTGTGTGTGTTTTTATATATATATATAGTGTATATATATATGTTTTTTTAAGTTTTCGCGGGTACTTACCTGTGTGCTGTTCAGCTTCCTTCGGGTATTATCCACAATCATAGTACTGCTTTTAAAGTTGTAGCAACGTTTCAGCAGAATCTCATCTGCCATCATCAGGCTTCTTGTATTGAGTTTGTATGTGAAACATATGTTTGTATGCTGAAACTTGCTACAACTTTAAAAGGACTACAATGATTGGGATAATACCCGAAGGAAGCTGAACAGCACATATACAGATATAGATATAGATATAGATAGATAGATAGATAGAGATAGAGATAGAGATATATATATAGTGTGTGTGTGTTATATATATATATAGTGTATATATATTTGTTTTTTTAAGTTTTCGCAGGTACTTACAACTACAATAACGTGGATAATATCCGAACGAAGCTGAACAGCATATATATATATATAAATGCAGTTCGGCTTCCTTCGGTATTATCCCACGTCACTGTAGTGCTTTTAAAGTGTAGCAACGTTTCAGCAGAATCTCATCTGCCATCATCAGGCTTCTGTATGTGAGTTTGTATGTGGGTCAGGCTCTCAACAGCCATTGGTTTTAAATTTGAGGCTAGCCTATTGCTGTCCCAGGATGCTTTTTTCTTCATCCTGATTGGTTGGAAGTCTTGGTCTGTGTTTATTGGACTTGGAGTTTGTTTGATTGTGTTCTGGTTTCTTCTGTCTGTTTTGTGGCTTGATTGCTGGCACAACTCTGTTCCTGTGTTGGAGACTTTCGTGCAGCTTGGCTTCGCGTGAAAGGATGGCTATTATCTATTAGGAAGCTAGGTTTCATCTGGGTGCCTGGTGGGGGTGTGTTTGAGCTGGAGGTATCAGAGGAGTCTGTTGTTGCCCAGGTGTTTGGCCTGGCTTGTGGTGTGGAGATCTTTCTATTTGAGAGTGCAGGCTTCAAATGATTGACAGTGTCTGGTGGAATCACTCTTCTATTCATGCTTTCAGGTCTTTTTTCAATCTCTATGGCTTCTCTGAGAGGTTCTGTGGCTGGGGTTTTTCTATAGTGGCTAGGGTTTTGGTGCCATTGAAGTTGATGCTATGACCTGTGGCTTTCATGTGTTGGACTAGTGAGGAGTGTATTCCAGCTTTTTACTGGATTTATCTTTCTTTATCAGTAAGATACTACACAGGCATCACATCAAGACTGCCTTCAAAACAGACAAAAAATAGCAGCCATCCTTAAAAACCCCCAAAGACAAAATTGACCTGGAAAACCAAGGCATATACGAGTTCCCTGTGCATCATGCCCGGCCACATACATTGGACAGACCAATAGAAGAATAAGTACCTGCCTGGATGAACACAAAAATGCAGTAATGCAGTAAAAAATGCAGTAAAAAAGCTGGAACACACCTCAGAAGAGTAAGCACCAGCAGAAGCGCCACCGCCAGGAGCAGCCTCAACAGAGTAAGCACTAGCAGAAGCACCACCGCCAGGACCGCATCAGCAGAGTAAGCAACAGCAGAAGCACCACCGCCATAAGCATCATCATCAGCTCCTCCAGAAGCAGCAGAAGCCACAGCCCCAGAAGAGCGAGCCCATGCTACAGAAGCCCAGCAGAAACAGAGTGAGGGCCAGGGGCGGGAGGGTGCCCTGTCCCTCTTGCCAGGGCTGGCAGCAGATGGCTGAGGCTTCTCTTTTTCCCATGATTGTGGGGTTGCTGGCTGGCAGGAGGCTGGCAGGGAGGCTGGCAGGCAGGCAGGCAGCAAGGCTGGCAGGGAGGCAGGCACCAAGGCTTGCAGGGTGGCAGGCAGCAAGGCTGCCAGGATGCAGGCGGCAGCAAGGCAGGCAGGAAAGGCACTCATGCGTCTGGCAGCAAGGTCTTTCCTCTGAATGGTGACCTACTTCCGAGCTGCTTCCCTTTATATCCGCGGGCTGACACAATAAATCCCCCCCGCATGCGCAATTAACGCTAGGCTTCCGCTGTGCATCCGCTTCATCCGTTCCGCATCCGCTCTGCATCCGCTTCAATCCGTTCCGCGTCCGCTTTGCTGAGGTCCCCTGAAAGCCTTGCGGATGTGCAATCCGCTCCATCCACTCCATCCGCTTTGGCTTCTGCTCTGCATCCACTTCCATCCGCCCTGCGTCTCCCCCCGTCCGTTCCTTTCCGTGTTGTCCACTCTGGTTATGCAAATTTTTGCCCCTTTTGAGAGCGGATAACAATGGATGGAACATTTTTCTCGTCTACTGTGTCCTTTTTACAAACGTTTTGCATCCGTTGGGCAGTGTGACAGGGCCTTTAAGTGTTTTGTAGCACTTTGTGTGTGTTTTCGTGTGTGTGCATGTGTGGTTGCTCAGTGGTTAAGATGCTGGGCTTGTTGGCTGGAAAGCCAGCAGTCCAGATTCGACATCTAAGCTCCACACAAGAGGGTGAGCTCCCATCCTAGTCCCAGTTCCTACCAATCTAGCAGTTCAAAACATACCAATGGAAATAGATAGATACCATTTTGATACCTATTTGGTGGAAAGGTAACAGCACTCTGTGATATCATGCTGACCACATGACTGTGGAAATGTCTTTGGACATTTCTGGCTCAATTGTTCTGACCTAGGCTGAACAGAATCACGAACCAGACTCCTTGTCCCCAAAAAACCACTTTTTATTTGGTTAATGTGAATTCCTGGCATTCATACCCAGAAAAGTCTTGACAATAATCCTTCCCAGGTTTAAGTGCAAGAACAGACCTTATCCGTCCTGGGATAATTGTTCGGCAGAGAGCTGCCACTGCAGTGCTGTAAAAGGAAATGCTTGGCAAGGAGTTCTGTGAGGCACGAACTCAGATAAACAAATCTTCACAATAATAAGCAAACTAATTGTCTCCTGCAAACACCCCTCCCCTTTTGCTTCTATTTATTCCCTATGGGAGAGGCATTCAGTTTCCACTCGTGCCTTTTCTTCCAAGTCGACCCATGTTCCTTTGTTGTTCCCTTCTCATGACAGCTCTGGGCTTATGTGCATCTGGAACAGGATCTAGTTGTTCTTCTCCCCCAGTTATCTCTGACTTTGAAGGTATCTGATAAATGTTGGACACCCCCAGCCCCATCTCTGCCTCTGACGCAGAGCACCCATCAGACTCCAGACTCCAGGACCGGCCCAAGTTCCTCTCCAACTTCCTCATCGTCTGAGTCTGCCACCAGCTCCGCTGGCAGCTGGGGGACCACAATATCAATGGCCTTGAAACAGAGATGAGCACTGCCCACAATAGTCAACAACAACTATAGGGTAAAATCTACAGGGGATTCCTGTAGCACTTTAACAATGAAACATCCATCTCTACCTCTACCTCTCTCTATCTCTATCACTATATCTAATCTGTATCTCTCTATCAATTAATTTTCATTCTTGTTTTTTACTTTTCTGTTTAATAAAAACAGCCCTTCATCAGTCTCTCTATCTCTCTCTTTTTCTCTGTTTGGGTGTGGGTATGTTTACTTGTGTGTCTGTTTACAGAAAATTAGTTTGAATTGTCCACTAGGAGGCAGAAAATAATTTCTCTTTTTTGTGCTGTTCTATCTATTTATTTATTTGAGTTTTTTAAATATCATGTTTATTATAAGACAATGGTGAACATCATAATATTCCTTACTTTCTCTCCTGCACCTAACACCTTGTGATGTCGTTAGGCGGAGAGAGAGGGAATAGTAGGCCAAAGTCATTCAGTCAATTTTTCATGCCTAAGGTAGGACTAGAAGTCACAATCTCCAGGTTTCTAGGCTGACACCTTAACCACTACAACAAATTGTATCCCTATTGTGGCAATTGTCATTTTTAAAGCCCAAGATTTTGCATTTTATTAGACTTTTGGCAGTGTGTGTTTCTAGCCTGAGGCCTTTAATCGCTACAACAAACTGGTTGTGTTTAATAGATTGTCCAACTTTAACGTTCATGCAATAGAGCAGGGGTGTCAAACTCGCAGCCTATGGGTCAGATGCATCATGGGTTGGCCATGCCCATGTCCAGTTTAGAGAAGGGGAAAAAGTCATGATATGTCACATGATGATACCCTGACAATGTGAGTGACACCCCTGCAATAGAGTATATTCATGGCAATAATAACCAGATTAATAAAATATGGTAGGGAGAACATTTGTATTTTAAAATACGCGACTTACAAAATCCAACACTTAAGAAGCAACTGATGATTTTGTATATGTAAATATCACATCAACAATATTTCATATAACTTTGAAGACTTAATATGAGCAAATGAAAAGTTGTTTTGATGCTATCAAGTAGTTAAATTCTAGGACACACATTTAATCTTGCAGTTCTCAACATAAAATCAATCTTGACTTATTTATAAAGTAAGAAATGTGAGATAAACAACTAATAAATAAAAATAAATAAATTATCCCCAATCAGGAATAAGAGGAAGGCTAAAGAAGATGATGGCAAAGAAGGAATATGTAAAAATTAATCAAAAACCGAATGCAGTTCTATAACCTTAATGGAACATTTTTGGTGTCCTCCTCAGAGCAGAGTCCATGAGAAAACTTGTAAGATGGCTCAAAGATTCTGTGAAATTCAGGTAGCCTAGGCTCAGTTCCTCTAGGATCTTGACTTCCTCTCAAGATTGATTTACACAGCTGAAATGTTTTCCTTAGTTCCTCAAATCTGAAATGAGATCAAACATTATGAAAGAACAACTGCAGTTATAACATACTAAGCATGGTTGATAGCTCATGGTGATTCAGAATTGCTCAATTATACCTGCATTTTTGCTGAATTTTTATCACTAATTCTTGCAACAGGTAGGATCTGAAAGTTGTGTTCACACATCATATCAAGCTATGGCTTGCTTAAGGCCCGGTCCCACTGCACTTACAGATGCAAAGAGGATGTAAAACGTTAAAAAAAGCTTGCCATCCGTTGGAATGCATCCAATGTGTACTCATTGAGAATAAACAGCTCTACCGTCAAGCATCCGTCCACTGCAATTTCATCCACACCAGAAGTTTTGAGCTGCACAAAACTTGCGAACGGATGAACAGTTGATGTGGAGCTGAGAACTGAAGACCCCATGCATTCCAGACATTCATGAGGATGCAACCACATGTTTACAACTTGTGAGAGTGTCTGAGACCCAGGTTGACCAAGCGAGCACCAACTTCCGTCCAACCTGGACCCT
>BHFT01002493.1:0-26876 GCA_004320025.1 Laticauda laticaudata | reverse complement strand
CCGCTCCAAAATGTACCCAAATTTGCATAAACAGAACAGAAAAAAACGGAAGGAATGGACGGGGTAGTACATAGCGGGGATGTTAAACAGATGTTCATAGAAGCCTAGCAGATGACAGCGGATGGAAGCGGATGACACATCCGAAGGGCTTCCGGGGGAGAATAGCGAAGTGGAGGCATAGCGGAAGGAGCGGATGCATAGCGGATGACGTGGATGCATCACGGACGCCTATAGGATGCATAGCAGATGCATAGCGGATGCATAGCAGATGCAAAGTGTTCACTGTGCATGCAGGGAGTATGAATTGCATGTCGAGCTCTGTGGATATAAAAGGATGCAGCTCGCATGCAGCAGCATTCAGAGGAAAGACATGCTGCCACAGACATCTTCGAATAATACCATGGTTCGTCAGTCAGGAGAAGAGAAAGCCTGTGCCTGCTCCTGCAGCCCTGGCAAGAAGGACAGAACCACCATCGCACCCCCGGCACTGACTATGAAGCTGCTGGTGCTTCCTGCTGG
The DNA here is from genome assembly GCA_004320025.1 of Laticauda laticaudata. NCBI lineage: Eukaryota > Metazoa > Chordata > Lepidosauria > Squamata > Elapidae > Laticauda > Laticauda laticaudata. Next base: position 26,357 of record BHFT01002493.1, on the reverse strand, counting down.
TGGTGGTGGTGCTGGCTGGCTGGTGCTTCTCCTGCTGCTGGTGCTGCTGGTGCTGCTGCTGTGGTGGACCAGCCCCAAGGCCCTCAAAGTCCTGCTGCTCAAGCCACTGAAGGCCCTGCTGCTCAGCCCCTGCCAGAGGGAGGAAGAGGCAAGGAAGGGAAGGGAGAAGAAAACAGTACATCCTTTCCGAGGACCATGAGGAGGAGAGCTGGAATGGCTGAGCGAGAATGAGTACCTGTGGAGAAAGTGCCACAGACTCTATCGCGACACCAAGAGAGAAGCAGACAGCTGGAGAGACAAGGCAGAGAGCCTGGGCTACACTTCAGACATACTCCTGGGATGTGAAGCACATACACACCTGGTATGGAAAGCTACACCTCAAGAAAATCTGGCCAGGCCACTGTCAAGCTCACTGACTGGGAGATGGACGTCATGGCCAAGTGCAGCTTCCTGGAGGGTGAGGTCCACCACCGAGAGCAGCCCCTCTGACAACCCTCACCCTCAGACAGCCCACAGACAACCACTCCTCTTCAAGCCAGGAGACAGTTATCGTGTCCAGGCAGATGTCTCAGAGGGCCCCATGGCAAGAGACCCCCCCTGACAGCTGCACTCCCATGCCAGAGGATGTGGAGGATCCCCTGTCACAAATGGAGGAAGAAGCGGCAGCCACCAGAGACCAAGCTACCCCCACCCCCAGCTCCACCTCCACAGAAAGCAGGCAGAGAGGCAGATTGGAGGGCAGAGCCACACACTGGAGGGCAGAGCACACTGTCCTGTTGGAGATCAGGGACACAATCAAAACCAGCACAGATCTTCTCCCTCAGCTGGTCCACAGCAACATACCATCCTTGAACGGAAGCCCTTCATCACCTACATGAGCCAGACCCTCATGGACCTGCCTGAGTCCCAGTACCAGGTGATGAAGCAGAAGATAACAGCATTTCTGCACAACACTTCAGGCCCAGCTGAACCTGCTCCGACCCGGTCCAGGTCTGCTCCTTACCCTAGGCGATGTCACAGCCCTTCCATGGCTTTCAACAGCCCATCACCTACCAAGCTATGAGTACCAGGATTCCCACAGCAGAGGCAGCCCTTCCCAGTCCAGGCCCAGGTTCATCACTGCCACAGATGCCTCACCTCACCCAGCTGCAGACCAGACAGCCCACTACACTCCTCCTTCCTCCACCCACAGCCAAGTCGTCAACGGACAATCTGTCATCAGTCTTGGGCCTGACATCCCAGGTCCTTGATGAAGGGCCTCTCAACCTCAGGGACTGAACAGCTCTCTGAGAGCTTCCTGAAACACATACCCCTGTTGTACTCTCGGGGCCAAGCACCCCAATGGCGCCTCAGACCCCACGTCCAGCCACAGCCACCTCCACAGTCCCTGGCCACTTGACAGATGAGACCATGGACATGCCTCAGAGTGACTGAGATTAGTGCCAGAGACTGATTGTTACCTGTTCACTTTATCTTTGCTTAAGACACTTACTTGGTTCATTTTGCTTTTTTTATAAAAAGTCATACAGTTTACTTAAGACAGTTATTAATAAAGGTTATCTTGCTTCACACACTTGGTTCATTTAATTTACTTAATAAAGTGTTGGTGAAAACTTTGAAAAAAGGGTTAAGCCTTTGTATGCTTGTGGACGGGTAAGGATAGTTGTGGGATGGTAAGAATAGTTGGGATAGGTAAGGATAGTTGTGGGATAGGTAAGGATATTTGTGGATAGGTAAGGATAGTTGTGGGATAGATAAACCTCCACTGCAAAGCATAGTGGGACTGTATGTCCACCCTCCCAGCTGCTTATATGGCCCTTTTTATCAATAACAATTTATTCATTGATCAACACATTTCAAAATAAACAAAGCTCTTATTAATGCCCTATTTTGTCAGCCTTCATGATCTTCTGCTATTGCTTTGCATCTTTTCGACTGCCATAAGTAATGGGGGGGGGGAAGGGAGGTAGGAATAAGTTGGGAAGTGAGCTGGAGGTGTTACATTCATCTGTTGTATAAATGGAGGGGGGAGCATAAGCTAGAGTTATCAAAATATACCAAGGTCAACGGACAGAGGCCTTATCATCACCGGAAGATGCCACATGATCATATCCACAGTTTCTAATTGAAGTGTCATTTGAATATTGGGGGTAGGAACATTTCCATCACTTCTATATGTGATGGCGCGCGCTAATTTCTCAGATTCAGAATTCTTTGGTTGCTACCACTTCACTTTCAGTAAAAGATATCTTTTCTCTAAACTAAAGAGTCTCAGTATTTCTTTCTGGATTTTGAATGGAGCTCGCCTCATTGTAGGGCCACTCAACATACATGGCACAATCTCATCAGTGTAATGAGACAGGCTCAAGGAAGCATCCATTTACCATCTATCATCCTGTCTTGCACTCCACTGCTCCAGCTGGGGAGTTGCACCAATGTTCAGGAGGTTGTGCTGCTTCTTCCCTTCACGTGAAGATCTGTTGGGGCCTTGTACATCCACAGTGTCTATCAGGTTCGTCCTTGCCTCCATTCACCAGGCTCCATGTCCCCATTCCCTTGTTGATGGTCACAAGCCTGTTCTGCAAATGCTGGGTAGTGAATTGCGCATGAGATTGTGCAGGATGCAGCAAGCTTCCATGATGGCTCCTCACAGACCTGAGGGTGTATGCTGCATGGGGGAGAAATCCCTGGAACCTGTTGGCCAAGATGCCAAAGGCGTTCCCACTACCCAATCTTGCCCTGGAACAGCCTGTAGTTGAAAGATCCTCTCTCACGGGTGAGGTATGAACTGTACGGCTTCATGAGTAGGTTCTATGGCAGAACGCGTCATCACCCACGATGAAGTAAGGGCACATCTTGTGTGTTATTGGTAGGGGGTCTGGATCTGGGAAAAACCCATGATGAGGTGCGTTCCAAGCCATCCTTGAGGTCACTGGTGTTGTATACCTGCCTATCTTACAGCTGACCCCATTGCCTGAAGCAATCGATGTACATGAACTGTATAGCAGCGAATCCATGGCAAAGAGGAAATACTGAAGAAGCCCTTGTAGTTTGTAAATAAGAGGACTCTGACTTGGCTGGAGCTTTGCAGGTCACGTGCTTCTCATCTTATTGCTCCAACGGTGTGAGGGAAATCCACCTCTGATTACCACTGTTCTGCAACTTTTCTCAACAGCTTTCTTCAGTGGTGGGGACACGGAGGAGCCTCTCTCCACGTATCTCGATATGGCCGCACCACTCCTCTGACCACTTGCTGATGCTGTTGAGTCAGTGCCACCTTCAGTCCAGAGGTCCAATTTGGGGAACGGAAAGTTGTGCCGGCTTGGTCAACGCTGCGTCTCAGACGCTCTACAATTTTGTCAAACATGCTGGTGGCATCCTCATGAAGTGCTGGAAATGGCACGAGGGTCTCATTCCTCACTCCACCGATCAGCTTGTCATACAGTCCAAACTCCACTCTTGTCCCGATCCATCGTCGGAACCAAACAGCTCTGATCGTCTCCTTCTTTTTGCTAGAAAGTGACCAGTTCGAACAGGGGCCTTTGGTTCTGATGATGATGAATCGCAGCTAACGCATAAAGATTGTGTTATTAACCATGGTGGAGATCAAATGGATCGAATGTGGAAGAGCAAGACCAAGGGTGAAGAAGGTCTGTACACCAACGCTGCTTGGACTAATCCTGATTATCCAGGTGATTCTCCCCCTTTTATAGGAAATATTGGTTTCTCTAGGTTCCTTCCACAATACTCTCGCATACTCCAGACAATCCTAAATATCTGAGATCATCCACAATACAAAACAAACCTTGTCCTTTTAAATGCTTATGATCATGGAGATGCAATCCCTTACATCCTTTCTATTCGTGCTACTAATGCTGTGTGGAGCGCTCGGTACTTCGCTCTCCCTCTTTCTGTTCAGCTGCAGCGGGATGTGCAGTTGGCGAGGATGTCCAGAGGATGCCAAGAGAATACAGCGGATGTTTAACGGAGACAAGACATTAGCGTTGTTGTGCCCGTATGTGTCACAGATGTACAATCCACGCGGCGGAAAGTTCATGCTGCTCAAAAAAGTTTGGTTGGCAGCTTCAAAACGTCTTGCGCGGATGAAATCTCAGTGGAACGGATGCTCGATAGATAGAGTGTATTAAACATGTACGCAGTGAGTACACAAGGACGGATGCATCAATGTTTTCCAATGGATGCGCAAGGTTTTTATCCATTTTACATCCATCTTATGGCATCTGTTGGTGGCAGTGGGACACTGGGCTTAAAGATCCACAATGACTCTAACAACGGATGGAGCCACCCCCGAAATTTTGCTCGTCTGCTGTGTTCTTTTTGCATACGTTTTGCATCCGTCGGCCAGTGGGACCTAGCCTTTAGTTCTTAGTGAATTCACACATAGCTCTTAGCTGCTGCAGTCTGTTGTGCATCAAATGTACCATTTGACATTAATTCATAAAACACATTGCTATAAAACCAACTCACAAATACTCCACATTGTAATTCCTTCCCTCTGTGTTAATGACATCAGGGGAAAGATGTCTCCATGAATACAGGGAGCTCTAGAAATGCAAACCAGTGAAATCTCCAATAGCAGCTTGAGATCCAAATTCATAAACATGAGTTGAACAGTGAAGGAACTGCACACTGTTGTTTGGTATTAAGTTATATCCATAAACTTGTGGTTCTGCCCCTTCATATAATTCCTTTAACCAATCATTGTGCAGTTTGATATAGCCATAGATAACCAGAAGGCAAAACAAGAAGCAATGGATGGAAACCAGTCAGGGAAAGAACCAACCTATAATTATGGAGAAATTTCCTAACTGTGAGAACAATTAATAATTGAAATGTCTTGCCTTCAGAAGTTGTGGGTACCCTATTGCAAGACTTTTTTAAGAAGAGACTGGACAACTACTTGTCTGAAATGGTATAAGATCTCTTTCCCAAGGAGGGAGTTGCAGTAGAACAGGGGTTGCCAAGCTTTTGGACCTAAGAGACCACCAAATTCATAATTTTAAATCCCATGGACCACTAATATGAATTCAGCATGCCACTCGCTGAAGCACCTAGATTCCCACTGACGGAATGGCGTTTTTCAGGCACTTGGCTGCCTGTTTTTGCAACCTTAAATACTCAAAGAGTCATTTGGATTTGTTTCCCTCAGAAAACAAAATACCGGGATCTCTCATCTCTCTTTCTCTCTCTCATTTCTCTCTCTCATCTCTCTCTCTTTCTCCCTTTCTCCCTCTTTCTCTCTCTCTCTCACTCTCTCTCTCTTTCTGCCTTTCTCCTTCTTTCTCTTTCTTTCTCTCTTTCCCTCCCACTCTCTTTCTTCCTCCCTTTCTCCCTCTTTCTCTCTTTCTCCCCCTCGCTCTGTCCCTGGGGTTGGGGGTGAGGGGAAGGAACCCTTGAACTGGTGCTGGGTGGTGAGAATCTGATGTCCAGAAGCTGATGAGCCATGTGCTGAAGACCAGATGGCTGGTGGGGAGGTGGGGCAACAAGAGTGATATCGGTGGCAATTGGACTCATATGCACATGAGCATGGCATCAGAGTCCTTCCTGGGTGTTCCCAGACCTGTGAGGGGGTGGAGGTGGAGGGAAAAGAACCTCAGAACTGGTGTTACCTCCTGCCTCCTGCTTCCATGAATTGGGGAGGTTGAGTGGCTGCCAATGATGCCCTCAGGTGAAGATGTTGCCAGGGGGACCCCTCCCCTCAGGAGCTTCTCTTCCTTCTCACCAGAAGCACTCACACACAAAGCACTGACCACCTCTCTGGCACCTGCCAAGCCTCCTCCTTCCCGCTGGGCATGTGAGCACTTCTGGTGATGAGGAAGAGGGGGTCAAGCCTCCCCTTTGCAATATCTTCACCTGAGGGCATTGCTGGCAGCTGCTTCATTCAGTCAGGAGGTCCACGCTCTTCCTGCTGCTGCTTGGCATCCTCGATTCATGGAGGCAGGAGGCAGCAGCCATGACACGGGTTTACTAAGGAGACTGCAGGATTACCCCACCTCCCCGCCAGCCATCTGGTCTTCAGAACATGGCTCATTTAGCCTCTGGACATCAGATTCCCACCACCCAGCACCAGTTCAGAGGTTCCTTTCATCCCACCCCCTCGCAGATCAGGGAACACCCAGAAAGGATGCCTCAATCTTCCATGTGCTACCCTCCCTCCCCACACACATCAGTCCATCTGTGGTATCACCCTTGTTCCAATCACTAGTGTGCTACAGCCCACCAAATTTTATCATGGAACACCAGTGGGCTGCAGCCCACCGATTGGTGACCTCTGGACTAGAAAACCACCAAGGCTTCTTCCAACTCTGTTATTCTTTGTTCTGTTGATGAATTGTTCTCCTTTACTTCTTGATATTATATGAAAACAGATAGAAAACAATAAAAGAAAATTATTTATGATGATGGTAATACTCAATTTGATGTTAAAAAGAGCTAAGCAAGAAAGCACCTAGTTCCTACATATTTGGATGAGAACCCAACAGGAAGTATCGGGGAAAAAACCTTGATGGAAATATGCTAAAACGATGCAATAGTAAATTATTTCCATATCATTCTCAAGAAGACTGGAAAGAAGCATGTATGCAAGACACGGGACTTGAGATTGACCTGAAGGAGTACTTTTTTTTACATAGCTAACATAAATTTTTTTGCAAATGTTGGACTGAAATAATCCAAAATCTTAACAATCACACTGGGCCCTAATTGCCCACTATTAAAAAAAAAACTTTTCCAGTTGCTAGAATAGCAGAAGTGGGCAGATAAATTAGGGACATTTCTGCAAGCTTTGAGAAGAAAAGATCCAAAGATCTTTGTAATAAAAAAGGAAAGTTGATAAATTCTGCAGGCATAGAACTAAAGCCTAAAATAAGAACAGAATATTGCACTAGGATTTTTTTCAGTGGATATATCATAATTAACTATTTAGATCAATGTTCAATAAATTATTGTCATTTTATTTCTTTACACCATGAGAACCAATCTATAGCATCAACAGGAAAGTGTCTGTTGTTTGAACATTAGGAAGTACTTTAATTTTACATGAAAAGTAATCTACAGAGTTAGCTAATAGCAAGAGGCAGAATACTGCATCACTCGAATAAAATTTATTTCCTTTATCTAGTATATGGGTTATGTAGAATTATCAAAAAGATTTTTGTTTTTATTTTTACGTTTCCACCTCTTGGAAATACAAAGAAAAGAAGCATTTTAGTTTACCATTTAAAATAAGAACTGAAATATTACATTTGATTACATATTTATTCTGGAACTGTATTGGATACTTATTAGGACTGCTTTAAAAAGTGAACAAATATATCTATTTAATGTGTTTAAATCTACATAAAGGATATAAAACTTAAGGCTTTACAAAAAATGTAATCGCTCATAGAATATCTTGCTGCCTATCTTTGTCAAAGCATTCTAATATTTATAAAGTCCTTAGTAAATATTTTTATAAACTTCTATGAATGGGCTTTTTAAAATATTGGCTCAGTTTAGTCAACACACTAAACCATAGTGTTAGTTTGATTCTGTCTGGTTGAGCAGATTGTATGAATTTAGTAATTATAATTAAAGTAATTTATATGGGAGATGATAAGGATGTATCTGACAATTTTCAGTGCCCTTGATCGAGATTAGGTCATAGTTAGCAGTAGCAATAGTAATAGCAATAGCACTTAGACTTATATACCACTTCCCAGTGCTTTACAGCCCTCTCTAAGCTGTTTGCATATTGCCCTCAACAGTCTGAGTCCTGAGTCCTCATTTTACCTACCATGGAAGGATGGAATGCTGAGTCAACCTTGAGCCTGATGAGATTTAAACTGCTAAATTGCAGTCAGCCAGCAGTCAGCAGAAGTAGCCTGCAGTATTGCACTCTAACCACTGAGCCACCATGATTCATACAGTAAACAGCAATATAGTTAAACTAGGCACAAGTCCTTCTGCCCATACCCTGTACTTGCTACTCAAGCAGTGAGTAATATACCAGGGGCTTCTGAATGTATAGTCACTTTATCTTCTTTGGGTTGAGTTTGAATTTTTTCTTCCTGACCTGATACTGAATGCCACCAAACACTGGGTCTATCCCATACTTCATTTGATATGAAAAGAGATTAAAACTACATTTCAACTGCATGTTAACAGTATCTCATCCCAATTGCTGATGGACCTTTCCAAGTAGTTTCATGTAGATCAGGGGTGTCAAACTCTCAGCCCATGGGCCAGATGCATCACACGCTGGCCACAGCCATCCTGGGTTTAGCAAAGAACAAAGTCTCAATATATCATGTGATAATGCCATGACAACATGAGTTTGATACCCCTGATGTAGATGTTAAAAAGGACAGGGCAAACAAAAGGACTATTTACCCTTCTTGATCTCCTGAATTATGCATGGGAATGTACTACATGAAGAAAAAGTCAGAATAGCTTATTATTTTAATATAAAAACATATTTTAATTTGGGTCCTTAGATCAGGATCTCAAAAATTTCCATAGAATATCTCTCAACTTAGTTATTTGAATATTCTATCACAGTGGCATTGATCTGCTTCACTTAGCATTATTAGTCAATCAATTTTGTATCTTTTCCAAGAGTCAGCTTTTTTGTTTGTTTGTGTTCCCCAGAGCAAAGCTGGAATTGCACTCAATGCAGTCATGCCACTGATTTCATCAACAGCATTCTGCTATGTGCCTTATTTTTGATACATTTCTTAACAATTCCTGAATGCTAGCAGAAAACTAGGGTGCAATCAACTATCTAGGGATAGTCAGCAGAGATGGTTTATTTTATCTTATTTTATTATTTTATCTATTTTACTTATTTTATCAATTGAATTTATATAGCTGGTCATCTTACATAGCACTCTCTCCTTGATGCAAATAAGAATGGAAGAGTATCAGTCATGAAATATTAAAGCAGGGTGATTTACTTTTCTCAGCCATGAACCCTATTAATTACATAACATTTTTGGACCTCCTAATCACAAGGAACAATTCTAATGAGAAATATGTATTTATTTATTGAAGTTATATTGCCGCCTATTCACCCATGGCGACTCAAGGAGGCTTAAAGAATGTAAAACCATATTTAAAACAAAAATACCAATAAAAACTAACAAAAAGAATCAAATAAATTAATCAAGTATAATTGAACAAAATCGGGGGGGGAATAAAAAAAAATCACCCCCAACTCCCNTTGAACAAAATCGGGGGGGGGGATAAAAAAAAATCACCCCCAACTCCCATCCCTGCCCTTATGACAGCAGATCACTCGAGCAATTTGATGGGCTCTATCCCACTCTGGGTTCCCCAGGGCCACTGCCAGAACCAAGTCTTCAGTGACTTCTGGAAGAGTATTAGATAGGGGGCCACTCCAGGGGAATGATGTCTCAGAGAGAGGGAGCCACCACAGAGAAAGCCCTTCTTCTGGGTCCCACCAGGTGTATCTCCCTCAGGGATGGGATCTGCAGCATTCCCTGCCTCCCATCTCTGATGGGTCGGGTGGATATAAACAGCAAGAGACAGTCCCACAGATAACCTGGTCCCAAGCCATGAAGAGCTTTAAAGATGACAACCAGCACCTTAAATTGCACCTGGAAGCAAATCAGCAACCAATGCAGCTCCTGCAGGAGAGTTGAAACATGTGCACACCAGGGTCTGCACAAAACCATACAGGCCGCTGCATTTTGCATTAACTGGAGCTTCCAGATGTTCTTCAAAGGCAGCCCCATGTAGAGTGTGATACAATAATCAAGACAGGAAATGACTAGGGCATGAGTGACTGTGAGTAGGGACTGTTCATCCAGGAAAGGGCATAACTGGTGCACAACCTGCAGTTGTGAGTCCAGGAAAACCCCTAGATTACACACAGGGTCAATTTGGGGTAGTTGTTAGGAATATAAGTCACTTAACAGGTATTTGGGTGAGAAATATATAAACCAGGATAAACATTTTAGTACTATCTCTTTAAGGAAATGCAAGAGCATGCAATTGGGTTGCATTTGGGTTGCAATTGGGTGTGATTTCTCAAACGTCCATAAGATGGAGCCAGAAACCTGGATTGTTTAGTTTTAGTCTGAGTCTCAGAAGAGAGTGTGAGTGTATCTTTGTATCCTACTGTTGGAAAGTATTGCCGTTGCTCCATTTTTCCTAACTGACTGATAATACTGGATTTAATGTAATACTGGATTTAATTTAATGATACTGAACTGTTTTTGACACTGGATTTTGATATTTGGATTACCCCTGGATTGCAAACTGACTGATTTAACTTGTGAATGACTTTGGATTGCTTATTTTGGACAACTTTGCTTAACATTTCTGTGAATAAAAACCTACATTTACTGTACAGTATATCTGTCTGCTCTGTGTGTAATTATTCAAACACAACTCTCTATTCATCTCCTGTATGCGCTCAATTCTCCTAAACAGGGAATTACCTCAACATTGTTATCGGCCCAGGCATACCAGGCTCAGATAACCTGAGAGTTAGTGTAAATACACAGTACTGTATACAGACAGCTGTTTCATTGTTTAATGTGTGTTTTCCTATCCTGATAAGAATGGTCACAAGTCACTTCAACATGAGTCCATCACTGATAACCCAGTTGGATGGAACAAATTAGTTTCCTGGTCTATGAATTGCAGTCCTATTTCTGCGTAGAGAAGGTTTATGGAAATTTGAGTTCAAGATCCACCGATATAAATGCTGGATCTAAGCTATGAGGATGGATGCCAGAGAAGCTTTGCTGACTTTAAAAACCAGAACAACAAATGAGCTTTTGTATAATTGGAACTAACAACTGAGTGACCAGCGCTGTCCATATTCGTGGAGAAGAGTCCTTGCTGCTGAAGGTGTTGGGTAGAAATTGAAAGAGGATTTATGTTCGTGACACACAATACATCTCACGTAAAATTGTTTTGAGTGTGTCCTTCTGAAAGGTGGAGATATGTTACCCTCATTTTAAACTTAATGAAAAAAACTTTTCAATGAGCTACACTAAAATCAATTGAGTATATTTCCAAAGCTGCATTAATTTTACATCATCTTTCCTCATTGGAAGAAAGTTATGATGATTATGTATCTTCACTGAAGTCCTGCCCAGAGATAAACTGACATTGACTGACATATACTGGAAGGTTGCTGGAAGAAGCAAGAAGACAGATAGATAGAGACGCAACTGAGGAAGATACAACCACAAGAAGAGGAATTTATCTTCAACTGCCAATACTGGTCAGGAATGTTTTTCTTGTGGGCTATGGGGGGACATATAGCTAAATTCTGTAAGAAGGAAAAAACAACAGAATACTAGTAAATAACCAGCAGGCCAAGAAGAATGTTAGTTAGCTATGTCTAGCGGAGTTCAACTGTTTTAACCATTATTTTGGTTTGTTGATAGTGGAGCATCCAAATACATTACTAAAGATAAAAAAGTCTGTAACAGATGTCCATGAGTAACACAATATGTATCATTGGGCAAAGGATGAAAATTAATGCCATCGAGTGAAGGGTAACTGCATATTGTTCTTGTATAAACCAACATTTAATCATGTTATATTGTACCTAAACTTAAAGATTTAATTTATTATCAAGTAAGGGCTTTTAGTTAATACTGGTTATGTCGTAACCTTAGGAAGATAACTGTCATAATAGAGAAGAGGGTAAAAGTGTTACTTGCTACGTTAAAAGATGATTTATATGTAATACCATTAATCAGCTGAAGATGGCTAACTCAGTTTATAACAATGTAAGCACATGATGGAATGTATACATTTTTACTACATAGATGTTAGGGCAACATTAATTCAAAATGCCAACAGAACTGTTAAAATTTGTCAGAGGGAGTAAAATTGAAATCTTGTAATCTTTGTAATCTTGTACACCTGTAATGCTTGTGTCAAGAAAAGAGTAGAAGGTTACTCCTGCAAACAGACTAAATGGGTTGGAGACCAAAGAATCCTTTAGAGGTTGTTGTTTGCTGACATAATTGGTCCTAAGAAAACAAGTTTACAAGTGAGGTTCCTGTTATATTTGAGTATTATGGACCATTACTCACGAATACTGGTTTCTGCTATCTTATGGAAAAACAAAAACAGAAACTTCTAATCATTTCTCTTTAACGGCTAAGGTTGCTGAGAGAAAAATGAAAAGTAAAAGTAATTACTTTAGTAACTGATAATGGGACTGAATTTGTTAACAAAAGTTTCCAAACAATGTTGAAATTGGCTGTTGTTGAGCATAAACGTTCTGTACCTTACAGACCACAACATAATTTGTTTATAGAACGAAGAGGGCAAACATTACAAGCAATGGCTCATACTATGTTATCTGATTCAGGTTTACCTGAAACACTGTGGGGTGAGGCCATAATGTGTAGTAACCATGCTTTGAACAATGTAGTTAATACAACAACTGGAAAATTGCCATTCACTCGTTGGCATGGCAGAAAACCAAATTTAAATTATCTACACACATTTGGAGCTCCACCATAGGTGCATATTCTTTCACAAGTAAGACTGAAAGGGCAACATAGAGCTAAGAAGGTATTTTTTGTGGGTTATGAGGCCAACCATAGATCATTTAGATTTTGGGATCAAGGCACAGCTCATGATTAAAAACCTACATTTACTGTACAGTGTATCTGTGTGCTCTGTGTGTATTATTCCAACACTACTCTTTATACGTCTCCCTGTATGCACTCATTCTGCTAACGGGGAATTACCTCAACAGTAGTGCCACTCCATCTAAGACCAAAAGTGGCAATTCTCCCTGAGCCAACGAGCCCAAATCCAGAGCCACTTGGTCTTGCAAGAGTTTAATTTCAACCCATTGCTCTCCACCCAAACCCTAACAGCATCCAGGCATTGCAAGAGGGAGGACACAGCAACTCACAATGGGCCAGACATACAGAGTATTATCAATATATTGGTGATACCTCAGTTCATAGTGATGGATGATCTCACCTAGTGGCTTCATATAAATGTTGAACAGGAGCAAAGAGAGTACGTACCGAGCCTGCAGAACCCCGTAAAGCAGTGGGTGAGGGCTGGATCTCTCCCCTCCTATTAACACTGACTGAGAGCAAGCGCAGAGAAAGAAAGTGAACCGGGACAGTACAAGGTCTTCCACTTCCATCCCCCGAAGCCGTCCCAGGAGAATCCCATAGTCAATATAGGTTATGTTTCAGTGGTTTCCTTCCTTCCTTCCTTCCTCCTCCCCCCCATCCTCCCTCCATCCTTCCTTCCTTTTTTGTGCTCAGTTTCTCCATCAAGTTACACAAAATATATTTTGAAAACTCTGTATTATAACAGGCAAATAGACTGCCTGAAGATAGACTAAGTATGGAATCCTGAACACATGCAGATTTTTTATATTTAATATCAAGTAATCTAGAGCACAACCAAAAATTTAGTCCAACTTTGGAATGTGAACTTGAGCTAACATTCTCTGCATTTAAATTTAATTTTATGAGTATGCACTTTTCAACCTGAGAGATGCATGGTATTTCCAAGGAGTCTTAAGCCATAACTTTATTTATATAACTCATATTTCAGTATCTAAAGCTGAATTTGTCCTGAAGTTTGCAACTTTTACTATGATTAATATTGATCCTATTTGCCACACTGTTACTCATTGACTACATTTCTAAAACCACAGAAACTGTGCAGAACTTTCTGCAATCTACTTTAAATATTATGGAAAGATCTAGCTCTATGGAGAAGTCTACAGTGTTGGACAACCTGGAAGGAAAGTGAAACAGAGAATGATCAGCAATAAGGTGGACTCAATGTCCAGATTGGGGACATTGCCTCTGGTCACTGCGAATCAACATTGACTTAATGGCACATAATCATTCACTCAATTACAGATCACATATTCATTATCCACAATACATTCAGAATAAAATCATTTATGTTCTCCATACTTAATTGTGAAATGATTCTCTTTAAAACAGTTGACTATTGTTTTAATCTACAGTATGCTATACATTCATGAAATACTTGAAGTATCATCTTTTCCTAGTACTTCAACAATGAAATTAAAAGAGTAGCTAGCTACTGTCCTTTCCTACTGGTGGTCCTCTGGTAACTTCATTCTATGTTGCTTAATTTCTGCTTTTGTTTTGAGTCATAATGATTTAATACTTTTGTTGTTGCCTGATATCCATAGTTACAAGATGGCAACAATAACAAACTATGCCCCCAGTGGGCATTTTGAAATTGCCTAATTGGGTTTGACTGTGTTTCAATACTTTGCTTTCAACTTCAGATGCCACAAATGTTCAGCTTTAAATTCAATTCACTGACAAAACACAGAAGCCCTCAAATATGATTTAAAAAATCTGACACCATAAATGCCACAGTATGATTTTCTGTTATTTAAGAATTTGAGGACATCCAATATTATTAAATTTTCTGCATTCATATTATTGCTTCCTAATATTAAACTTTCATCTTCCTATATACGCCCATGCTAACTTCATTATCTCTGGACTGCAGATGTGCCTTCTATTAACAATGACTTACTGTGAAGTGAATAAGAAAGCAACTGACACATTATGTATAATAATTCAACATTATGCTAGATAATGTATGCAGAATGCTTCTTCACCCTGAAAACTTCAGTATGTTTTTCATTGCAGCTTAGTGTCAATTCCCATGGTGAGATTAATAAAAGAATATCTTCAGCTATAATAATATAATGTGATTATGTGAAAAATTTGTCACAAACCATTTATTATGGAAAACCCATCAATGGAAATATTTTTACTGTTCCTGTTTTAATTGATCTTATAGATTGACTTCCAGTTTTGATACAACAGAACGTACAAAAAATATGAAATGAAAATTATTTCAAAAATTACCCAGTAATGTATGTATACATTTGGCATATATGTAATCAGGAAAACTTTATGTGAATGGCAGTCATGGTTTATAATGCAAACAAATGTAACCCGACCAGTGTAGAACTTTCTTGATGCTCTCTCTTTTTTAAAATCTCAATTATATTCCAAGATGTAAACAATTCTAAAGCACTAAGGAATGAGAAATACATGGACAGCCATGAGGCTGTCACCATACGATAAAATAATAAGAAAAATATTGCATCTTTTCTGAATTTGAGGGCCTTCATGTATACACAATGTTCAACACATCTGAACATATCTGAAAAGAAATAAAGTTGAGAATTAACTAAACTAAACCTGAAAAAACAAAGGTAAAATATAAAAACATTATTTTATTTTTATTTATTTTATTTTTTTTGTCAAGCAATTATAAGATAACAAGTATAAGTATAAACATATCTATGGATACATGAAGTTGATACATATAAGAAAAATTAAAAAGAAACAATAGGACAGGGACAGTAGGCACGTTGGTGCGCTTAAGCACACCCCCTACAGACCTCTTAGGAAAGGGATGAGGTCAATAGTAGACAGTCTAAGGTTAAAGTTTTTGGGGTTTGGGAAAGAAAAGCCACAGAGTAAGGCAGAGTTTGCCAGGACATATGATCATCTCTGTTTGCCGTGAACGGTCGTAGTTTGCTGCAATCAAGTTTGGTGGGCGGTTAACGCTTGAGGTTTGGGTTTTTTTAAAAAAACATCCTAATTTTTTTTGTGGTGCCCTCTGTAGTTTTATGGTTGAAGCTGTAATAACCCATTGACAGGTAGGAAATTGCCGAAAATGCATAATTGTTTAGGTTGTCTTTTCATGGGGCCAAAATCACAAATGTTGTGCATCAGATGCATTCTTGAGGCCATAGTTTGGGTTGTGGGTGCATTAGCCAGGGCTCTGGGTTTTGAAAGATTCTTGCCTGAACAGGTTTGCAGTGACAGGTGACAGTGGTGATACCACCTGTCCCACAAATATATATATAGTTTGGGTTTGTCAAGTATATAATATATATTATATAAGTATAGTATATATAATAATATATATTATGATATATATATATGAATATATCCCGCATGAAAAGAAACCTAAACAATTTCCGTAACGACACCTAAACAACAACACACCACCAAATCAAGTTCACGCATGGAAGAAGCGGAAATAAACAAACAACTACCATTCCTAGATGTAGCTAGAGTCTCAAGACAGATGGCACACTGGGACACGACCGAATGATACCGAAGAAGAAAACACACACGAACCGGCTACCTCAACGCCCAAAAGTCCACCACCAACCCAGCACAGATAAATTCTGTGCGCGAAGACACTAAATTACCTGAGAAGCCAAGACGCCTGGCAGATAAGACAGCCATATAAAAGACGTGAACTATGCACGCCTGAACTGAAGTAATTGACAGGCCAATGGCTTCCACAAAAAGCAAATCAGCCAGCTTGATCAGCAACAAACACACCAAGACCATACCAGAGACCCAGAAGACCAAGCAGACGGATATGGATAACAGGCTGTCTTGGACTACATAAGAGGTACACAGATAAAATCAAGTAAGATACTAACACAGGGCATACATCGAAGACTGCCTTCAAACAGTACAAGAAGGGAAATAGCAGGCCATCCTGAGGGAAGCGCCCAAAGACAAAATTGACACTGGAAAACGCAAGGCATATACGTAAATTCACTGTAGCATTCATGCCGGCCCACATAGCATTGGGACAGACCAATAGAAGAATAGAGTACGCAACCTGGATGAACACGAAAATCGGCAGTAAAAAAGCTGGAACACACCTCCTGCACTAGTCCAACACAGTGAAAACGCACAGAGTCACAAATAATCTTCCAACTGGCACCAAAAACCGCTAGCGGCACTATAGAAAAACCCAGCCAAGAATCATCAAGAGAAGCCCAATAGAGATTGAAAAAAGACCATGACAGCAAATGAATAGAAAAGAATGATTCCTAGCAAGACTGTCAATCAGTTGGAAAGCCGTGCACTCGGTCAAATAGAAAGATCTTTCCACACCCACAAAACGACAAACACTGAGGCACAGACAGACTCCCTCTGATGCCTCCAACTCCAAACACCCCGCCACGCAGGCAACGGCCAGGTGAAACCCAGCTTGCTTGTGATGAAGAGCAGCCGTCGCCTTTGCACATGAAGGCCGAAGCTGCATTGAAAAGCCTCCAACACAAGAAAGAAGTGTTGCCGAGGCCAAATCAAAGGCCACAAAACAGACAAAGAATACCAGAACATGTTGTATCCAATCCAATGCAAACTCCAGTCCAAATGAACACAGACCCCAGGTTAAATAGCCAATAGATAGACCGCAGCCTCAAGATTTGAAAACAGAGGACTGTGAGACCACACCTTCCATACAGAAGCGCTGAAATGATGGCAGCATGAGATTCTGCTGGAGACGTTGCTGCAAAACTTTAACAGAAACTACATATGAGCTAGCGAACTTTAACAGAACTACACAGAATGACGTGGGATAATACCCGAAGGAAAGCTAACGCACAATATATATTATATATATATGATATAGTATATATAGTATATATATATATATATATATATATATATAATATATATTATATATATAATTATATAATATATATATATATATAATATATATATATATATATATTTGGGTTTTATCTACTATGAATAGATAGGATAGATAGATTAGATAGATAGGATAGATAGAAAGATATAGATATAGATATAGATATAGATATAGATAGATATAGATATAGATATATAGATATAGATATAGATATAGATATAGATATATGTGTGTGTGTGTATGTATATGTATATAACAGCTGCCTGTAAATCCACTTTTCAAATGCTTCTAGTGTCTTCCAGTGTCTTCTGTCAGAGATCATTTCTCCTCTCTGTACAGCAGGATAGAGCAGGATAGAAACTGCAGGTAAAAAAAATGGCTAATTCATCAAGAATTGTTAGAGCACAGAGAAAAAAAGATGAAATCAAGAGAGCCGTTGGCAGAAGAATTTAGTTTACAATAGTTTCATAGACACAGTTAAAATAAAATTTAAGTACAATAAATACAATACTTTATTGATTCAATTTTGTCTATTGAGAGAGATTTAAGACAGATGATAGGACATTTGGAATTGAATAGTAGAAAACTCAACTTGAACCATATGCACAAATGATGAACATGTATTTGTCAAAATGTGTAAACTTCTGAGCGCTCCTTGCTTCTCTCTGGACTTGTTTTCTTGCAGACATTTCATTGCTCTAACTAAGTAAATATCATCAGCATCACTCATTTCAACTTTGAGCTACAAATATTCTCCATTATGTGTAAACTTCTATTGAAATTTGAAACAGAAGAACAAGTGAAAAAACTTTGGACACAAAATGTTGATGGAATAGTGAAAATATGTGTTTAAAAAGACTGAAATTTATATTATTATATGTTATAACCTAAAAGATTTTTTATAAAATGATGTGCCATCAATATATGAATCAAGAAAAACTGTCTACAATGATACAAATAATTCTAAAATCAACATTCAATTGAAATTAGTTTTTCTTGCTGGGATTAATCAACAGTCAATTAGAAAAGATCCATAGATTATTTTTATGTATGATTATTGTTCAAATGGAGGCCTGGTTAGTGGTTGTATGGAAGACAGGTTAGTGAAGCTGAAAGAACTAGCAAAGATGGCAAAATTAACTAGTTTAATATCTCTTTCTAGTTGTTAATGTAAAAAATTATTGACTTTTGGGGAATTCCTGGAAAAACGAGAAAAAACGAGTTTTAAATAAAAATAACAAGGTGATTTGTGAGTCCGAAGATAAGAAAGGGTGGCTTTGGGAAAGAAGGAATTATGATGTAACCTTAGAAAGAAAGGGTAAAATATAAATGCATTGACAAGCACTTTTAAAAAGTTAGAAACATTTTCTTTATAATATTTTTCTTTCTGATTTATTTTTCTATTTTTTTCTTACTTGTTCATCATTCTTCCTTATTTTGTTGTTTTCTAATATTTGTATTGTTTTATGATAAAAATTTTCTTCAATAAAATTATATTTAAAAAGATTGAAATTAAGTAATTCTGCCTTTTTTTCTCTGAGCAACATCTTTATGTGATGAATACTCAGCCACAGCATCAGTAACATGTTTGCATAAGTTCTTGACATGTTATGTTCTAATCCAAGATATCAGAGGTTTGACAGTGTAGCATGCATGCCATTACTGGTCAGTCAAATCAAATAAGATTTTTTTTCCTCTTCACGTAATAATCTGTCATCTCTTCTTTATTTATTGTTTTTAATGTCCCTGTACATCTTGTGCCAAAGATGCTTTTTCAAAAGGCAATTGGACTTTCTTTGTTTTTGCAACAAGATATTTCATTTCTCATCCAAGAAGCTTCTTCGTAACTCACCTTAAACCTAACCCCATCCTGGTTCCGAGAAAGAGTTGATCATAACCAGTGTTGAGGTAATTCTCAATTAGGAGAATGAGTGCATACAGGGAGACGTATTTGAGAGTAGTGTTTGAATAATACACACACAGCACAAAGATACACTGTACAGTAAATGTAGGTTTTTACTTCCAGAAAGGTTAAAGCAAAGTTCAAAATAGGCAATCCAAAGTCATTCACAAGTTAAATCAGTCAGTTTTCAATCCAGGGATAATCCAAATATCAAAGTCCAGTGTCAAAAAACAGTTCAGTATCAGACTTACATTAAATCCAGAAATATCAGTCAATTAGGAAAAATGGAGGAACAGCAATACTTTCCAACAGAAGGAAACAGAGATTCACTCTCTTCNAATTAGGAAAAATGGAGGAACAGCAATACTTTCCAACAGAAGGAAACAGAGATTCACTCTCTTCTGAGACTAAGGCTGAGACAATCCAGGTTTCTGGCTCCATCTTATGGCCATTTGAGAAACCACACCTAATTGGTCTTAAAGAGACAGTATTAAAATATCTATCCTGGTTTATATATTGTCCAACCCAAATAACTGTTTGGTGACTTATATTTCTAACACCATCGGACAGGGATGACATGATTCCCCTGGAATGTTTAGAGAGTCAGAGGCTGAGGGTGATACTGTCCCAGGCCCCTCAGGATTAGAGGAATTTGTCAACTAGAGAGGGAGCTGCCTGCCCTCACAGACCAGGGAGTGGATTGGCTGTAAATGGGCAATGGTGTTGAGATGTAGCAGATCCCTTCTGATGAAGAACAGCTACCTCCCATACTTGATCTGAGGGCATGGAGAGTAGAACAGAGGCAAACTCAAAGGACATCTGCGAGGCTGTTCAGGAGAAGATCATCCTACCCTTTCTCACGAGGAACACCTGGCTTAGGTTGACTTAAGCAGAGTCTGGGGAGGTGTCTTTGTTAGGAACAATTGTTTGCTTTAACATTCACTCTGCCAGTCTTGGGGAAAACTCAGTCTTGATTCATGTTTCTGCCTGTGCCTTGCCTTGTGCCTTTGCCTCATTGACATGTCTTGCCCTGTGGACCTTAATTCTATACCTTACTCTGTGAGCTTATATTTTGTCTTTGAACTTCCTTTCTGCCTTTGCAAATTGGTTTGTTGCTTACTAGCTTTTGTTTGTGGGTCTGTGAGTGACTGCCTTCAGGAAAGTTTGGGTGGGGCCTTACCAGCTGTGGAAGAGCCAGTTGTTGTGGAATTTAATAGAACAATAAAGGACTTGACAGAAACCTGCTTCCACTTAGGCAACCTGAATTCTTGGAGAAGTGAAACATCTAGCAACCCACCCACCCCAAAAAATACCCCTCCAGTTGTCATTTGAAAAAGCAGTGAAATGTCTTCTAGCAAAAACAAAACCCAGTTACCTTTTGAAAAAGCACCTTTGGGACAACTATGACCTGGATGACTAAGAATCTCCATAAACACCTATACAACTCCTTCCACAATGTGATTTTCAATAAGGTTATACAGTTATAAGGTTATATGTAATACAGGTTATAAGTTATACAGGTTATAAGTATGCAGTGCTCTAAAAGCTACTGCTGAACAGTTAGGAGAAGGAAGAGGAGGACACCAGTCTCAATTACAATAATAAGGTGGGTTGAATTCGTGCATGAGAAAATAATTGGATGAAAGGAAAAGACCATAACTGTCATCAGAAAGATTATCTTTCTTCAGAAAAATAAAGCATTCTGCAGCTTCCGAAAAAGTTGCTAGCCCTCCATTCTTTGTGGTTAACATCATTATTAGTTGAGCAAGGCAGAAAACCAAATGGTGGTACCAATTCAATGTGGCAGTGTGTATGGAAGAAAAGAAGAGCATCATGTGGTACCTAGAAATACTGTATCAACTTATTTGGCAGCAAGCAATATCTGTGTTCTTATTCTATCACCTGCACTTTAAAAGCATCCATCTTGCTAGAATTTCTTGCACTGAAGTGAACCAACTCCATAATAGAACTTCTCTTCTGGTGATTTGTTTGGACAATATTTGCTATTTTAAAGAAAATGTAAATAATAAATTGTTTTAAAAGTGTCCATATACTGTATCTATGTAATCTTCTGAAATTGATTGTGACTGTAAATGTTTTCTGCACTTATTGAGTGGTAGACTGAATAAATGATGTGACTGTACGTAGAAAGGATGCTGATATCATCATAATGCATGTATTTAATGGATTCTGAAACCTCTTGACCTTGTGGAAACAACAACAATGTCTAACATAGTCGTCAGTACTAGCAATCTTATTAGAGAACTGGTGATATTAATGTTGATCAGAAATTAAGCGAAAACCTCAAAATGTTTTGCATTCATTGATTAGACTTGGCTCAGATACATTACAGTAATTTCAGTATAATTAAAATATATTAATTGACATCTAAGGTATTGACTGTCTTCTTTGCTTTGCATTGCTTTGTTTATTTGCTTTGCCACTCGGAATATTTTGCAAAAGAAAATGACAGAAAGCCAATAATTACTTCCAGGACATAATTCTAATTTATCAACTGAAAGGCAAATAAAGGCAAAAAAACATTATTGTAAGCAAAAGTGTGTTGATAAACAAGATCTTTTTCTGTGCTATTTGTGGAAAGGTCAGTCATGCACTCATAATGTTCCCCTTTATAGTAACCAATAAGATATTAGGAAGGTGCCAACTCTACTGTATTTCTGTTTCATCTTGTAAAAGGGCTATTTTGTGATTGAAATCAACGATGATGTGTGAAATCAAGCAAGTTAATACAACATGAGATAATCAATTTGGAAAATGGCTACTATTAGTTTTTTTGTGTGTGTGTGCGTGAATTCACACTGGCTGCTTACAATTTTTTAGTGAATATGTAAGGAAGTATTTTTATATTCTGATTGAACTGTCCTCTTTCAAATCTGCAACTCTATAATAATATTATATGATTATGGCTTGATGTTGCTATAATTTGCTACTCCCTTTTATTGTCTTGCATTGATTAATGATAGCATTTCTCCAAGACCAAATGTAAGGCAACTGAACCCCTAAGCAATGATTGCTCTTGGCCCTTCCATTGCTTAACTGGCATGATATTAAGATCCAAAAAGTGCTGAAAACTAGAGCTAAGTGTGGAAATAAATAAGTTATGATCATGATATCTAGGGAGACAAATTACCCTTGGTTCCTCAAGCATGTGTTTATTATGTACACTGTTTAATTCAAGACTGCACCTCTCTACTGGAGCATTTTAGCATTAAGAGAGGAAGTTAACAACATCAGCCAAAAGAATAAAATCTGCTGCATACTTTGAAATCATTAGTAAGATTTCACTAATCGTGGCCCATGGGGACAATAATAGATTTAGAAACCCATTACAGGATTTCTTGAGACATTTGAAAATGGTGGTTGATTGGAATCAATTATTTTACTGAAAAATCAATCAAGTAGAGGATGTCTTGTGGAAAAACATCATTGACCATAGTTTTTTCTTATTACTTTTATTTACACCTTTCTTTTGGTTTCTATCTTCTCAGCATTTTGGTTCTTGCAGTCCTTGAACCTGAAATTAATTCTAACTAGCATAATAGAATTTATTAAGTTCTCAAGAGAAATACATTTTAAAACCAGATTAACTTTTGAAGCAATTTATCATTCCTTTATGGTATGAGAAACCAAATATAACATAATAGCATAATGCCATCTTCAACTTTCTCCAACTGCAGCTTTCAAGAAGAAAACAGTTGATGCCATATACTGACACATAAATTGAAACTGATTTAACAAGGTAAGCCTAGGAAAAATATATAATGATATTGGGATGTCATGTATGGTTCCAGTGTCTGACTACAAATATACTTTGAATGCTGGGATCCTATAAGAGTGTGATTAATTATTATTTTTTTGTTATCCATCAGATCCCATCAGTTCTCCATGCCATGTAGGCCTACCCTCACAATTCAGAACCCATATCTTGCTTATTTCATCCTGCTTGCAAGTCTGCATCTGACAAGTTGGCAAATGGCCACTCCTAGTTATAATCCTTTTCCAGAATTTTACTATATATCAAGAATAAAATTTAAGGCAAATGAGAACATGATTAAGTTGGACGTAAATTGAGTGCACTTATTTGATTGTCTTGTAAAAACATAATGTTAACCATATAGAAGTAAAAACAGATCATTTTATTTTCTGTGTGCTTTCAATTCTTTTATTTGTGATCTTTCCAGAAACATTGATATATCAAATAAAACAGAGAAATAAGAATAAGTTATAGTGATGGGCAGAGACATCAGACATTTTTATGAGAACACCATGTTGATGTGTTTCTGAAAAGTAGAAAAAAAATTGTGTGAATGTCATCTTTCCTTTTGTCCAAAACAAAAATTAATAACTTGACCATCTGCAAATTTATTTTCAGCTATTTTTTAATAATTGGAGAGTTTGAACTCAATTGTTTAATCAAAAATCTTTCTCTCAATTTCCAACATTCTTTATTCTGATTTCAATAGCTAGCTCAGCTGTTAATTATTCAGTCATATTCAAGCTCTATGCAGAAACAACACTATTCAGAACAAAAATGATTACTCTTGTGGTTTCAAATAATGCTAAATACTACCTATTGTAACCTGGCATCTGATCAGGCATTCATCCATTGACTTTCTCAGAAAATATCTGAGAATTCATCACTGCTCCCAACATATTATTCCAATTGGCTAGAAGGAAAAATATTATAGGGGTAAGGCTAGTGCCCAGCATTCTTTTTTCCTCATGTACTCAATGATATCCTACACAGAATATTTAGAATGTCTAAAGGCTCTTCAAATATATATTGGAAATATGAATACTATGAAGTGAAACATCTCACAGTTGTACATGTAAAAAGACTAACAAAAGTT
Source organism: Laticauda laticaudata (assembly GCA_004320025.1). NCBI lineage: Eukaryota > Metazoa > Chordata > Lepidosauria > Squamata > Elapidae > Laticauda > Laticauda laticaudata. Next base: position 2,084 of record BHFT01002493.1, on the reverse strand, counting down.
TGAATCCAAATACACATTTTAATACAGAGGGTTTTAAAAACGAATATTCAATTGACGCCAGTACTTTTCCCTCTAAGAGTAATTTTTTTTTTTAATCTTTTAATGACCCCGTAAAGGGATGCAGTGGCTCAGTGGCTAAGACACTGAGCTTGTTGATCAGAAAGGTCACAAGTTTGGTGGTTTGAATCCCTAGCACCGCATAACGGAGTGAGCTCCATTACTTGTCCCAGCTTCTGTCAACCTAGCAGTTCGAAAGCATGTAAAAATGTAAGTCAAAAAATAGGGACCACTTTAGTGGGAAGGTAACAACGTTCTGTGCACCTTCAGCATTTAGTCATGCCAGTCATGAAGACATCTTCAAACAGTGCTGGCTCTTCGGCTTTGTAACAGAGATAAGCACCACCCCTTACAGCTGGAAATGACTAGCATGTATGTGCAGGGGAACCTTTACCTTTAATGACCCTGTAATCCCTTGCAGAGGGTTGGAGTCAGAGCAACTGAATGGAACTGAGTGTTTACTGGCCGGATGCTCTTCCTGTCACCAATGCAGAGTTCATAGCTGATAGCTGTGAGAGCAGCTGAAAGAGAAAAATACCTGCTTCTACCTAGGATCAAATTCACAGTCTTCTGATTGCATGGTGAGAGCTCTACCTCCACTCTGTAACATCAAGTTAAAAATGCCATGGAATATTATTTTATTACATGATTACAAAGAGATTACTATATGCACAGATGTAGAAAGATTTAATACTATTGATGTTGGATTAATGGTTGGTGAAAATCAAAACAGATTTTGCTGAAAGGGATAGACTTTTTTAACTAGAGAAAAGACTTTATCTACATTTATTGCTGACTGTAAGCCTCTTATGGAGTTTTTACACAAACATGAAAATATGAATTTGGTTTTGATTATTAAACAGGATAGATTATAGAAAGAAAAGTAATACGATATAACTTGATAGAGAGACATCAAATACATTTGTACATAATTGCTGTGAAGAGTATCAGAAATTACCTCTTTATACCTTTTTCCTTTTTATTTTTAACTTTTTTCCTTCTCTTGCACTTTTTGCTTTTTCTTAGTTTTTTTCTTTTTTCTTTCTTACTTTCTGTTAGCTTTTATCTTCTTGTATAAAAGTTTTAATTAAAATCTTATATAACAAAATGATATCCTGTACAGAGTGGGAAGTTCAGACTATCACTTCAACTTAATTGTATTTGTAATATGCTGCGGGGATATTAGATCTAAGATATCCCCTAATGTAACTTGATTATTCATAGACTTCCCAGAATTGTGTGTGGTGGGCAGTATAAAAATTTGATAAATTTGATAATCAATTTGATAATCAAATAAACTAAAATTAAAGTAAATCTGTTACCTGATTTAATTTTACAGTATAACTAGTAATAATAACATGGGGTTTTTAAACTACTTTTTAAATGCTTTAAATCTTCCTTGTTGCTACTTATTATTATGAGTAAAGATGGCAAACACAATAGTTGATGAAAATTAGAGACTAGCTGAATAATTTCAGTTTGAATTTGTTTATCCTCTTCCCTAACCTTAAATTTAAATTTTAACTTTTATGTTTGGCTATGAAAAGGTGATTGTGTGTAGAGAAATCTAGTCAAATCAAATCATAGACCAATATAAGAGAAACCTAAATTTCAGTGGTTAATGAATAGTTACCTAATTTATAGGTAAGTACAAGTAATTTACTGATATCTTCCAGATTCATCTGCAATTTGTTGAAAGGAGGGTTCAGGGAAAGGACAGAGATGAAAAAGATTGTCACCTTTTTACAAAATAAATTATCCTGAAAAGAATACTTTGGGTTTTGTTAGCTAATAGTTTGATAGTTTTCCTATGTTAGTTCACTGAAATTTTTCATTATTACAATTCCAAAGCTATTTGAATATTTAAAGTTTTTGTCCCAGTTCCATCATTTTGCATAAACTGTACTCCAGGTAATCCTTGAGGTATGACAAATCATTTAGTGACTGTAGCAACTATGTGGCATTCATATGTTTGCAACTTTGTATCATTGCAACTATATATTGTTCAGGCATTTGATACATTGTAT
>BHFT01002492.1:0-24333 GCA_004320025.1 Laticauda laticaudata | reverse complement strand
CCTTCAAGAGTTGTAAATTTAATTTAAAGAAGTTTCTCCTCTGGTAATACTGAATTACTAAAAAGAAAAAAAGATATGTACTGGGAGTGCAGTCTTATCCAAAAGACAAGAACAACTAAGAAAGCAGGGTTGACTCAGGAGTAAGGCCACACCTCGGAGTTGATTGGCCCCTCCCATAAGACATAAACGAGGAACGATGAATGATCCATCCAAATTTCAGAGTCAGGGAATGGGGGGAAAGTACCCAACCAGATGCTGCAGATCACAACTTGGAGGCCAGAACAAGAAAAGGCAATGGAGTTGGCCAAGCTCTTCCCCTTNAATAGGAAGGAGGAAAAGATGGAAAGCAGGAGGGAGTTCAGGAGAATGTAAGAGAGATCCCGGTTGTTGGCTTTGACAATTGGAGTTTCCAGAAATTTAATGAAGATCCCCAAGCCAAAGCCTGTGGTTAAAGAGAGGAACAAAGCAATGGCAGTCAAGATGATCCCCAGATTTCCCTTATAAGAAAGATAGCTTTTCATCTTGGGAATACAGTGAACTTGATTGATGTTTGGATGTTGATCTTCTGGACATTGGGTACATTTGTCTGCATCTGAAAAAGAGCAAGAATTGGATCTCCCTTTAACACATCCTTTAATCAAAAGCATTGTTTGGGTGGAATTGTTGTTGGTGTGAATGATTGTGTGTAAATGTCTAGAACAGCTTAACAGCATTTTTTTTATGTCACAATTACATCAATATACTTGTTGGGAGAGAAGAGGAGGGAGAAGAAAGGATTTAAGGAAGGAAGGCAGTTTCAGTATTTTCCACTTCTGAACCTATTGAAAACTGGAAGCCAGCCTTTCGTCAATACTTTAAGGCACCAATGAGATCCAGCCTGAATGAATGAAGTTCATGTGAAGAATCAGTTAAGGCAGCTTGTGCCAGCTGAAATGGATAAAAAATACCTTTTGCCATAGAGAAAGACAGATGGAGTTCCCCTTGAAGATGAGTTAGATAGGGAGTGAGGACATCAAAATGCATTTCTCTGTTTTGTTATAAGCAGAAAAACCTTTCCTAGGGTCAAGAGGAAGTCTGTCTCCATTCCNTCATGGGCTGAACTCAGACAATGACTTTTAAAAAGGGCCTCCAGCAGAATGTCAGCCTCAGCAGACACAAACCCAGGAGGGGCTTACCAAAAAACACAAACCCTCCTGAGGCTTACCAAAAAATTGGCACCATCTGAACAGATACCACAGTCAAAGGATTACTACATCAGGCTGCCCAGTCCCTCTACCACATCAATTAGAATGAAGAGTATAGCAAAGATACTCTAGGAGACTCCTTTAGCAAAGAAATAAATCCTTTGATTAAAGACTGCCCATAGACATGGACACTTGCAAGATTCTGATCAATCCTCCCACAAAGGACTGATCAGAGTTCTGTCATATTTTGGAATCTGGGAACTCTCACTCTTCAGAGCAACGAAGTAAATATGGAAACATAGAACAACTCAAACTCAATATGTGCTCAAACTCAATATATGGCCTCACAAATACAAGAACCCCTTTTCAAACAGTGACTACAGTATGATTGACTTTTGTTTCAATTTATACCCTCACAAAGAAGAATCATAATGATGGATCCCAAAAATACAACTTCATAAAAGCGAACTATGATCTCATAGATGCTGATCTATCATATTTTGATGGCACATTCTGTTCTCTGGCTGTAATACTACAGAAGACCATTCTTAAGGCTAGGTCACATCGGCCAATGGATGCAAAATCGGGACACAGTCCCCAAAAAAGGACACAGGGATGGGCAAAATTCTGGGGTGGCTCCATCTGTTCTTACCACTCTCAAAAGTGGCAAAAATTTTGCATTAAGAGAACAGAAAAGAACGGAAAGGAACGGAGCGGGGAGAGGACGCAGTGGGGATGTAAAACGGAAGTTCAATGGAAACCTTGCGGATGAAAGCGGATGAAGTGGATGGCACGTCAGCAGGGCTTCCGGGCGTGAACAGCCAAAATGGACGCATAGCAAAGGGCGGATGCATAGCGGATGACACAGATGCATCACGGACACCTAGAGGAAGCAAAGAGAATGCATAGTAGATGCGTAGCAGATGCAAAGCGTTACTGCGCATGCGGGGAGGATGAATTGCATCAGCTCGCACAGATATAAAGGAAGCAGCTCACACTCAGTCAAGCATTCAGAGGGATAGACCTGGTCTGCAGAGACATCTTCATCAGAGAACACCATGGGGAAGACAGAGGAAACCTGTACCTACTCCTGCCAGCCCTGGAAAGAAGGATAGAACCACCATCCCACCCCCTGGCGCTGACTTCTGCTTTCTGCTGTGCTTGCTTGCTGCTTGGTGGCTTCTGCTGCTTTTGGTGCTTCTCTGCTGCTGCTGATTCTACTGTTGCTTCTGCTGGTGCTGTGGCTTCTCTGCTGGTGCTTTCTGCTGCTGGTGCTTCTGCTGGTGCTGACTCTGCTGGTGCTTTTGCTGGGTGCTGCTGGTGTTGGTGCTTCTCCTCCTAGCCTCTGCTCGTGCTGCTGGTCCTGCTGGTGCTGCCTGCTACTCTACTGCTGCTGCTGAGGTGGACCCAGCCCAAGGCCCTCAAAGGCCTTGCTGAGAAGGCCAGAAGCCTGCCAGAGGAGGAAGAGGCAAGCAAAAAGAAAAAGGAGAGAGGAAACAGTACTCCATAGCAGAGGACCATGAGGTGATGGCAAGGCTGCACCTGAAGAAATCTGGCTAGCCGCTGTGAAGGCTCATGGATCAGGGAACTACGTCAAGGCATTGAAGCTTCTGGAGGGTGAAATCCTCCGCCACCGAGGAGCAGCCCCTCTGTCAACCCTCTCCCTCAGACAAGCCCGCAGATAGCAGTCCTTTTCCAGCCAGGAGACAGCCACTGTGTCCAGGCAGGTTGGGCCTTCAGAGCCACCCCACGACAGAGACGCCCCTGACAGCTGCATCCCCCATGCCGAGAGGACGTGGAGGATCCCTTTGTCTCAGATGGAGGCAAGATGAAGCGGCATCCACACAGAGACCAAGCCACACCCCACCCTCCCAGCTCCACCTCCAACAAGAAAGCAGGCCAGAGAGGCCCACAGTGGAGGACAGAGCCACAACTGTCCTCTTGGAGATCAGGAGCACAAAATCCAGAACAGGGCAGATCTTCTCTCTCAGCTGGTACCACTTCAAGATTCCATCCCTCTAACCTCAAGCCCTTCCTCACCACGTTGAGCCAGACTCTCATGGACATTGCCCCGAAGCCATACCACGTGCATGAAGGAGAAGGATTCACAGCGCTTTCTGCACCACCCGTCCTAGCCCAGCTGAACCTGCTCCCACCCACTCCAGGTCTGCTCCTCACCCCAGATTGATGTCACAGCCCTTACCAAGGCTTCAACAGCCCCTCTCCTACAATGGCTACCACTACCAGGACTTCCCACAACAGAGGTAGCCCCTTCCCTCGCGTCCCATAGGTTCCTCGCACCCACAGATGCACAAACGCCTCACCTCAACCAGCTGCAAAGACCAGACAGCCCAATTACACTCCTCCTTCCTCCACCCACAGCCAAGCCCATTCGTCAGAACATCTGTCATCAGTCTTTGGCACTGACATCCCAGGTACTGATGAAGGGCCTCTCAACCTCAGGGCCTGAGCCAGCTCTCTGATGAAGCTTCCTGCACACACCATCTCCTGTTTGTACTTCTATGGGCCAGGCACCCCAATGGCCGCTCAGATCACACTCCAGCCACAGTCCCTTGACCCTTTACACCTTGATACCATGGGCATACCTCAAGAGTGACTGAGAAAACAGAGTTGCCAGCAGACTGAATCTGGTTACTTGTTCACTTTATCTTGCTTAGACCTTTACTTGCGTCATTTGCTTTTAAGAAAGTCATACAGTTTGTTATTAATAAAGGTTATCTTTGGCTTCAGCAAGCTTGTCATTTTCTACTCACTTTACAAAGTTTGTGTGCGCAAACTTTTAGAAAATGGTTAAGCCTTTGTCATGCTTGTGGGATGGAGCAAGGATAGCTGTGGGATGGATAATAGCTGTGGATGGGCAAGGATAGCTGTGGGATGGATACCTCCAGTGCAAGCATTAGTGCGGACTGTATGGTCCACCCTCTCCAGCTGCACACAATATGGCACATTTTATCAAATAACAATGCTATTCAGTGATCAACACATATTCAACATAAACACAACTGTTTATTAATGCCCTATTCATTGTAGGCCACTCAACATACATGGCCACAATCTCATCAAGTGTCATGAGACAGAGCTCAAGGAGAAGCATCATTAACCATCTATCATTCCTGTCTTGCCACTCCAGTGCATCCAGCTGGGGAGTTGCACAGTGTTTCAGTGAGGTTGCGCTGGCTTCTTCCTTACACGTGAAGCTCTGTTGGGGCACTTGCCACAATCCACATGTCTATCAGCTTTGTACCTTGCCTCCATTCACCAGTGCTACCATGTCCCCATTGCCCTTTTGATGGTCCACAAGCCTGTTCTGCAACACTGGGTAGCGGCGTGTGCATGAGATTGTGGCAGGATGCAGCAGCTTCCACGAATTTCCTCACAGGCTCTGGGTTGATGCTCAGTGGTGGTGAGAAGTACCTGGAACCTGTGGGCCAGGATGCCCAAAGGCATTCTCCACCACCCATCTTGCCCTGGACAGCCTGTAGTTGAAGATCCTTCTCTTCACGGGTGAAGGTATCTTGAACCGTAGGGGCTTCATGAGGTAGGTTCTGAATGGAGAAAGCGTCATCCCCATGATGAAATAGGGCACATCTTTGTGTCGTTGTGTAGGAGGTCTGGATCTGGAAAACCCATGATTCGAGGTTTGCATCCAGTCCCTCCTTGAGGTCACTGGGCGTTGTTATATCGGCATCTGAGCCTGGACCCGTTGCCCTGAAGCATCGATGTACAATGAACTTGTAGTCAGCATGGACCATTGGCAAAGACGAATGATGCTGAAGAACCCCTTGGTGGTTAGTGTAAGAGACCCTGCGTTGGCTGGAGCTTTGCAGGCCACGTGCTTGCCATTCTATGGCTCCAACGGTGTGGCGGAAGTTCCACTTCTGATACCAACTGGGTTCTGCAACTTTCCTTTTAGCCTTCTTTCAGTGGTGGGACACTGGAGGAGCTCCTCCACATATTCTTCGGATGATGGCCTGCACCACTTCTTCTGAACCACCAATGGCTGATGGTGTTGTGGGGCACTCTTCCAGCATACTGCATTGTTTCTGTATGTGGTTCCAGAGGCCAGGTGGCCACCTTCAGCCAGGGTCCAGGTGGACGGAAGTTGTTTCGCCTTTGGTCAACCTGGGTTCTCAGACACTCCACAACTTCGTCAAACATGGCTTGGTGGCATCCTCATGAAGTTGCTGGAATGCAGCGAGTGTCTTTCATTTCCTCAGCGTCCACCATCAGCTTGTCATACAGTCCAGACTCCGCTTGTTCTTCGCGATCCATCGTCGGACCCCACAGCAGTTCTTTGGCCATCTCCTTCTCTTTGCGTAGAAAAGGTGAAACAGTGTTGAAGAGGCTTCGGTCTGCTTGGTGTTGACATGCATCGCAAGCTACCAAAAGGAATGTGTGTTGATCCACAGGTGGAGACAATGGATTGATGTGGAAGAGCAAGATCAAAGGCTGAAGAGCGGTCTGCACACCATATCTGCTGACTGAAAAGTAGCATCCAAATGATTGTCCTCCCCTTTTTATAGGAAATATAGTTTTCTTGCTAGGTGTCCTTCTGTATCCTCTTAGACATCCTCCAAACATCCTAAATATCCGAGATACATCCCACAAACAAAACGTTTTGTACCATTTTTAATGCTTTATATCTGAGGTGCATCCACTTTTCATCCTTCTATGTCTGTGCTACAATAGTTGTGCGCGACGTTCCGTGTCCCTTTCGTTTCCTCCTTCTTTCCATTTTCCGCGAGCGGATGCAAGTTGCATGAATGCGCGCAGATAGCAAGCGGATACAGCAGATGTTTAGACCCTCGTCAAACTGCCACAACGGATGCAAAGAGGATGTAAAAAAAGGACAAAAAAAGCTGCCATCCATTGGTTAACGCAATGTACTCTCTGCCTCCATTTTGCTTCCTCTCTATCCGTCCAGCATCCGTTCTATTGACATTTCATCTGCCTCAGAAAAGTTTTTGAGCTGCCTCAAAACTTTTGCACAAGAAAAATGTAATCCAATATCGTCCATTCTGCATCCGCTACGCATCCCGTTCTGCATCCGATTATGCCATCCGCTATATCTGCTTAGGCAATCCGTGCCACATCTGCACCAACTCTGCATCCGCTCGGATGCATGGAGAACGAACGACGCAGAAACAGATTGCCAGAACAGCATGGCAGAAACAGATGCAACATAGGAAACAAAGCGTTTAAAATGGAAAAAATGTTCGCAGAGGGGACTTATCTCAGCATATTGAGGATGTCTAGAGTTTGCCTAGAGGATTGCCTTAGAGGATGCAAAGGCGACAACCTATATTGCCTATAAAAAGGGGGAGCAAACTCATCTGCATCTCACTTTCAGACCAGCAGCCCAGCTGTGCAGACCTTTGCAGCCTTTCATCTGACTCTTACTCTTCCACCAGCATCCAGTCATGTCACCGGTGGGATCGTAACAACACTCCTTTTGGCAGCCACCATCCCTTCTCGCACAACAGTGTGAAGCCATCTACAGGCTCTGTGAACTTCTACTACGGGAAGAAAAAGCGAAGGCGGCCAAAGAAGCGTCTGGGTCCAAAGATGGATCGGAGAAGACCAGGAGTACGCGACTGTACAACAAGCTGATGGTGGGAGCTTCAGGAACGAAAGACACTCCGGCGGCATTCCAGAAACTTCATGAGGATGCCTCCAGCCATGTTTGACGAAGTTGTGCAACGGCTGACAGCCCAGGTTGGACCTAAGGGCAAACACTAACTTCCAGCCCCAGCTGGAACCTGGCTCAAGGAGACCCTCACTCTGTGCCACCTGGCCTCAGGGACCACCTACAGGAGCATGCAGTACACGCTGGAGGGATGCCACACAACACCATCAGCATTGTGGTCAGGAGAAGTGGTGCAGGCCATCATTAAGAATACCTGGAGGAGCTCCTCCAGTTACCCCTCCACTGATGAACGATGGAAGAAAGTTGCAGAGCCAGGTATCAGAGATGGAACTTCCCACACACGTTGGAGCCATAGATTGGAAGCACCTGGCCTGCTAAGCTGCAGCCAAGTCGGGCTCCATATTTTCAACTACACAGGGCTCTCTTCAGCATCGTCCGTCTTTGCCCATGGTCGATGCTGACTACAAGTTCATGTACAATGATTGCTTCAGGCAGCAGCTCATTTCAGATGCCCAGAGTATAACAAATGCCCAGACCTCAAGGAGGGGCTGGAAGGCAACCTCATCATGGCGCTTTTCCAGATCAGAACCCCCTCCCAAACGATTACGCAAGATGTGCCCTACTTCAATCGTGGGTTCTCCTCAGAACCTACCTCATGAAAGCCCTACCACTTCCAGATGCCTCACCCGCTGAAGTAGAGGATCTTCAACTTACAGGCTGTTCCAGGGCAAGGCGGTGGTGGAGAAGCCTTTGGCATCCTGGCCAACAGGTTCCAGGTACTTCTTCACCACCATGCAGCATCGCCCGAGGACCCGTGCAGGAGGATCGTGGAAGCTTGCTGCATCCTGCAACAATCTCATGCGCACCCGCCAACCCAGTCTTGCAGAACAGGCTGTGGACCTCCAGCAATGGCAAATGGAGGACATGAGGAGCCTGGGAATGGAGCAAGGGCGAAACCTTATAGGCCACCAGGATGTGCAAGGCCCCAACAAGCCTCACATGAAGTGAAGGAAGCAGCGGCAACCTCCTGAGACACTGGTGCAACTCGCCATGCTGGAGCAGTGGAGTGGTAAGGACAGCGCATGATAGATGATTAACTGGGTGCTTCCTTCAGCGCTCTCATCACACGGTGAGATTTGGCCATGTATGTTGGGTGGGCCTAAATGAACAGTGCGTTAATAAAGAGAGTTTTGTTTGTGTTGAGCAATGTTGTGGATGATTATTACATTATTATGATAATAAAGGGCATAGGTGTGGCACCAGGGAGGTGGACCATACAGTCCCACTATCATTGCACCTGGAGGCTTATCTATCCCAGCTATTACCCATCCCAAAGGATTCCTGCCCATTCCCAAGGTATCCCTGCGCCCATCCCACACTATGTTACCTATTCCACAGCTGTTACCCATCGCAAAAGGTATCCCTGTCCATCCCACTGCTATCTTAACCCATCCCACAAGGCATGCAAAGGCTTAAACCAATTCTAAAAGGTTCCACCAAGGACTTTATTAAAAAAAAGAAATGAAGCAAGTATGTGAATCAAAGATAAACCTGTTATAACAACAAGCTGTCAAGGAAAAATGACCGCAAGTCAAGTGCCAAATAAAGTCCACAGGTAGCCAGCTACCCAGTCTCTGGCACTTCTTATTGGTCACTCCGGAGGTGCTCCCCAGTCTCAGGGGTGAAGCGGTTCCAGTCCTGTGGACGGTGAGTGGTGCTGAGTGCTGGTCTGTATCGTCATGGGGTGCCTGGCTCCGAGAGGACAAACAGGGGACGGTTGTTGCAGGAAGTTCTCAGACAGATTGTCTCAGACCGTGATGACTGAGAAGTCCTTCCTTCCATGCCATGGGTGTCAGTCCCAGTCCTGATGACAGATGTACTGAGGCCGGGCTTTGGCTGTGCGGTTGGAGGAAGGAGTAGCTGTAGTTGGGACTGCTGGTCGCAGTCTGCGGTGAGACTGGCATGCGGTGGCATCGCTGTCGTGGGTTAGGCATCATTGCCGCAATTCTGTGGCATCGGCGCGCATCAGTGGAACCGGTGGCAATGGTGTTCGTCCCGAGACTCTGTGCCTGGACTGGGAAGGGCTGCTGCCTGTGGCTGCTGCTGGACCTCTCTGCGTACGTAGCCCTGGTGTGAGGGGCCTGTGGGAAGCCTTGGAATGGAGGCGACATCACCTGGGGTGGAGGGGAGGAAGAAAGAACTGGACCTGGGGTGGGAGCAGGTTCCTCTGGATCTGGAGGGTTGTGGAGCAGATCGCGTTGATCTTGGTCCCTTCACCACCTCGGTACTGGGGTTCCTCCATGTTCGCTGAGGTCTGGTTGACTAGGTGAGAAGGGCTTGCGGTCGGAGATGAGGAGTCGATGGTTTGGACCAGCAGAGAAGAGAGATCTATGTTGGTGTGGATGGTTGTCCGCTGATTCTCCAGCAAGGGACAGTGTGGCTCTGCCCCTCCTGCTGTCTGACTCTCTGCTCTTTTCTGTGAAGGTGGAAGCTGGGGGGCTGGATGCGGCTCATGACTGTTGCGTTGACTCAATGTCTCCTTTCTCCCAGTGCACCAGGGAGTCCTCCAGCCTCCACCACGGTTACAACAAGCTGTCCGGGTTCTCCGCCGTTGGCACGCTCCACAGAAACCTGCTTGGAAGACAGGGACTGACTCTCGCCGGTAGAGGACTGGTGGCTCAGCAGGCTGCCAGAGAGAGAGGGTTGTGAGAGGGGCTCCTGTGCTGATCTCACGCCTCCACGGAATTGCAACTGGCCATGACGTAGCGTCTCTCTGTTCCGTTAGCTTAACCGTGGCCTGCCAGATTTTCTTCAGGTTGCAGCTTCCCGTACCAGAGTGTGCATGTGCTATCCACCAGCTGCAGGAGCACCTCTGAAGTGTAACCCATTACTTCTCTGCCCTGCTCTCTCAAGCAACCTTCTTCCTTTTGGTGTCCCTGTACAGCCGGTTGTCCCTTCCCGCCAGAGATAGTCATTCTCCTCAGCCACTCCAGCACCTCATCCTCGTGTTCCTCCTCAATGAAGTATTGCCTCCTCTTCCGTCCCCGCATACGCTCTTCCTCCCTTTGCAGGACCAGATGGGCCCATCAGAGGGGCCACCCATGGTGGTAGGCGGCTGCTCCTCCACACCACCACCAGCAGCAACCAGCAGGATCATCATCATCATCACCAGCAGGATCATAATCATCATCAGCATCAGCAGCAGTGCAGCAGGATCATTCATCATCAGCAGCAGCAGCACCGCAGCACCAGGCAGCACCAGCAGGATTGAGGATCAGCAGCAGCAGAGTAAAGCACCAGCAGCACCAGCAAGACCAGGAGCAAGAGCAGGACCAGGAGCATGCAGCCAGGACGAGCAGGACGAGGCCAAGACCTAGGAACATGAGCTGTATGAGCAGTTAAACAAGCAAGTCCAGAGCACCAGCAGGACCAGCAGGGACGCAGGGGCAGCTTCAGCGGGGAGTACGCCAGCAGCAAGAAGCACCACCGCCCAGAGCAGCTTCAGCAGAAGCTCCAGCACCAGAAGGGGGAGCCGAGCAGCAGAAGCCCCATCAGAAGCAGAGTCAGGGACAGGGGGTGGGAGGAGGCCCTGTCCCTCTTGCCAGGGATGGCGGCAGGTTGCTGAGCTTCACTTCTTCCCCATTGCGTTGTGGGGTGCTGGCTGGCTGGGAGGCTGGCCAGGAGACTGGGCAGGCACCAAGTCTAGCAGGAAGGCTAGTACAAGGCTGGCAGGAAGCCTGGCACCAAGGCTGCCAGGAAGCCTGGCAGGAAGCCTGAGCAGGAAGGTAGGTAGGCAGGCAGGCACCTAGAGGCTGGCAGGCAGATGGTCTGCCAGGCAGGCTGGAAGGCAGGCTTGGCAGCAAGGCTGGCAGGGCAGCAGAGAGCCAAGGCTGGCAGGGAGGCTGTCAGGAGGCTTGGAGGCAGGCTGGCAGGAAGGCTGCACAGTAAAGGATTTGCAGGCAGGGCAGCAAGGACTTGATGTATCCAGCAGCAGGCTTTCCTGCCGAATTGCTTTTGGGTCATTGGCAAGCTGCTTCCCTTATATGATCCACCGTGGGCTTATGCATATGCAATTCCCGCCCCTGCTTATCTCATGATTAACTGCTAAGTATCTATCTCCTGTGTTGGCTCTCCGCTGTGCATCGCTAAGGCTTCTGCTCGTGCATCCGCCTTCATGCGCTGTGCATTCCACTGTTTATCCGCTTCATCCGCTCAGCGTCCGGCTCTGCATCCACTCTTTCTGTTCCGCATTCTGCTTTGCTGGAGGTCCCCGAAGCCCAGCAGATCTGCCATCCACTCCCATCCACTTCCATCCGCTGGGGCTTCATGTCTGCATCCACTTCATCCGCCCTGCGTGTCCTACCCCCGTCCGTGTATCCACTACCATTATGCAAATTTTTGCCCATTTTTGGAGAGCAGGAAACAACGGATGTGGCAACATTTTGCTCGTCCCTTGTGTCCGTTTGCATCCGTTGGGCAGTGTACGGGCCTTAGACGTTCGCCCTTCTTCCTCCTTCTTCTGTTTCTGTGACGGGTGCAAGGTTCATGGATGTGCAGCGAGATACCAAGGGGATACAGCAGACGTTAAGGATGAACGATGGACCCTAGAACGTTTGGTTCCCAATGATGCGCGGATAAAAGAACGGACGGCGGAAAGTTCATCCCCTCCAAAAGCTTTGTGCAAGCTTCAAAACTTTTTGAGCAAGATGAAATCTACAGTAGATGGATGCTCGACGGACGGAACGTATGATCACGCATGCAGTGAGGACACAATCGATGCATCGCGTTTACCAGCGGATGGCAAGCATTCGCTCCGTTTACATCCCTGCATCCTGTTGATTGCAAGTGTGACATTTGGACTTAATTGTATTCTGTTGAAACGAAAAGTCATATAAGAGTTATATGTACCATTAATAACCCCCAAACAAAAACAAAAAACAAATTACCCATTAACAATAAGAAAACTCAAAAAAAAAAAAGATCGCAATGCATAAAAACAAAACTAGCTACGCAGGCCAAACTTTAAAAACCAATACAACATCCTATGCCGACAGATAAAGGCAGAATGCACCAAATTATCACTGCAAGCAAGAGAAAACCTCCTATGTACAAAATCCACCCTCACTTTCTACAATTTTGTTTATACCAAACTTAAAGGATCAAGAACCATCTCTAAAAGGACCAAATAGGGAAATACTGCAACGATAAGCTGTTAAGGTCAATCTCTTCAAACATTCTTCAGTTTCAGTCTTTGTAAGCAGCAATGGTTCATGTCCCACATTTCCTCAGTCATACCACAACAACTATAATGACCTGCTCTATGTTGACTTTAAAGAAGATAACATAGAAAAGACCACTAGAAACCTAAAACCATCCCTATCTACTGGCCCCGATGGATTAAGTGCATACTTTCTTAAAAGAAGCTCTCTGCCATAGCAGAAACCCTAAGCATTATAATATGATATCTTTTCAGAAACCAGCTCCTCCAAACCTTATGGTCCTTTGCTATGGTCATCCCTATCTTCAAAAAAAGGTGATTCCAGCCTGGTTGAAAACTACAGACCAATCTCACTGTGTTGTATCACGTGCAAAGTCATGGAATCAATCATTAACCAATTCATCACTCTCCACTTAGAGTCAAATAACGTACTCTCCAAAAAAACAATTTGGTTTCAGGAAAAAATTTGTCCTGCAATCTAAAACTCCTACACTTGCAAAACATATGGACTACTCTACTTGACCAGGGTAAAGCTATAGATGCATTTACATAGACTTCTCAAAGCCTTTGATTCAGGGTACACATGACAAACTACTGTTAAAACTAAACTGTTAACGGCATTTCGGATCCCTCCATAAGTGGATTACTGTTCTTGTCAAACAAGAACAAATAATCAAAAATAGGGAGCGCATATCAAAACCTGCTCCAGTTAACAGCGGAGTCCCCAAGGCAGCTTCTAGGACCACACTCTCTTATACTCTTAATAAATTGACCTTTGCCAAATCACTATAAGCAACTGCGTCCTCTTTTGGATGATTAAAACTTTCCAACACACTGACCATGCTACTATCCTTGAAGCAAACCATGATTATGTGTCTGAATGGTCAAACATTGGCAACTCCAAATTCAATAACAAATGCTCTATCCTACACATTGTGTAAAAAAAAAAAATCAGTAACACCAGATACAATTAGCGTGAGTATGACTCATTGATGATCCTCAACTCTGTCAGGGACTGGAGTTCTATACAAATGACCTAAGCGCCAGAGTTCACTGTAACAGCATTGCCAAAAAGGCACAAAGAGTCTAAATCTAATTTACGAAGCTTTCTCCTCAGGAAATATCAAATTCTAACTAGACGCATACAAAACTTGCCAGAACCAATACTCAAGTACAGCTCATCAGTCTGGAATCTGCACTGCATATCAGACATTGACACAATTCGAGCAGATTCCAGAAATATTTTATGATAAGAATACTACCGCCTCTGCTTGCAACAGAATACCCTATATCACCAGCTTGAGATTTTGGGCTTTGCGAACAACTTTGAACTGATGTTGCTTATGGTTAGACTTAACGTTTAGCACACAAAATTATCTGCTACAAGGTTTTACCCAGTCAATGACTACTTCAGCTTCAAACCTCAAACATACAAGAGCACACAACAGATACAAACTCAATGTAAACCTCTTCAAACTTGATTGCAGAAAGTACGACTTCAGCAACAGAGTGGTCAATACCTGGAATGCACTACCTGACTCTTTTGTTGCATCCTCTAACCCCCACTCCTTTAAGCTCAAACTAATCACTATTGACCTCACCCCATTCCTAAGAGGTCTGTAAGGGGCATGTATAAGTCCTCCATCGTGCCTACTGTCCCTGTCCTATTGTCCCCATTTATTTGTACCTATTTCCTGTATTCTTACTGATGTTATATCTATTACCTTGTAAGTGACTGACAAATCAAATCAAATCAAATCAAATAAATAAATAAATAAAATATATTGTAAAAGGTTAAGGGAGATGTCATCTGTCTCACAATACTCAATACAGACTTGTCATGCATCTTTATCCATGATCTGTATTCCTGTTTGCTTAACCTTTATACCAGATGAACCTCCAATATCATTTCTTATAATCCACTATGGCATAAATGTATATTTTGATCAAGACTCAGAAGTGGGACCCACTCTGGCCAAACCTTTCCAAATGCATATTTGTGGAAAATCCCAAGATCTATGGTCCTCCCAAAAATTTCCCCCTTCCATGTTACCCATCTTCCATGGTTGAGATTGATCCTTCTGCACAAGGACAACAATTGTAGCAGCAGATGGGCTTCCCTTCCTGAGCCACCTTCATGAACCCAGCTTTCCACATACCTGAAAGGTGGCAGGTTCTGGGCAGAGAGAGGGAAAGTAATAACATCCACAAAATGAATTATTGTATTTTCCAAAAGAGGTGAAAAGTAAAAAAATAAATAAATGGGGATCTCCAGTTTAAGATTTACTAAAGCTTTACTAAATTTGAAGCATCCCAACAAGTTTGAGCTCATTGAACTGAATTTGCTGCTTTGGGTTTTCCTGCTTATCTTGTATGTTTTCCCATTCTGAAATAGTTAGTTTAAATTCCTAATCATAATGGGGATGTTGAATTAATTTTCTACTTTGGCAAATTCATAACTTAAACCTAACTCCCTTGCAGAAGACTGATAAACACGTAACTGGTATAGTTAAGGATATTGTTTTTTTCTCATTGATTCCTGAACATCTAACTATAGAAGCTGTTTCCTCTCTGGGATAATTGAGATGACTTTTCCTGCTCCAACTCTGAAATCTTCTTGGTTAAAACTATTGAAAGGACATAATAAAATATTTTCCACACCTTGTTCAGCACTTCCATCTTTGCAGTAGCATTCTCGTAGATTATGAAGTTGAAATCTAAGGATCCCTGTCTTTCTAGACTCCCAAATGTCACTTTGCTTACAGACTTATTGGAGAAAACTGTGGTTATTATATCCAGGTCTACTACCAGATCTCCATTCCCATCCAAATATCCTCCATCAATGGACTTATTATAAAACTGAGAGGTTTGAACGAAAGAATGAAGCTAGAAAGGAAAAGAAAATGGACAGTGTTACCCAGGACAGAGAAAGCTCTAGGGCAAGACTCTATAGAGGATCTGTCCTGTGGAATATACCATAAATAACTCATTAGAAGGACCAAGAATGGCTTTGTAAACAAGGGTGATGCCCTTTATCTCTTCTCATTCATAGTTGTCACTGCAAAGTTTAGAAAACCAATGGGAAGTATGCAGTAGTGGGCTGAAATTTTTTTAACATCCAGTTCTCTGGATGGATAGGCGGGGTCATTTGATTGGGTGGGTGATGTCACTCATCATACCCAGCCCCACCTCCAAGTCACTCACCTCAAAGGCAGAAGTAAGATTCAGCCAGTTGGGGCTAATCCCACCATTGGCTTGTCCTGCTCTTGCCCATTTTTCAGCCTTTTTTGGGGGGGGGCATTTTCAGGCCATTTTGGGGGCTGTTTTCAAGCCATTTTTGGTGATATGCAGATTTGCTTGTCAATGGGCAGATCACTAAAAGAAAAATCTTTGCTCACCTTGAGGATGATTATGGGAGCCTTTGCTCTGCTAGTACATCGTGCTTGTGAAACTCTGCATTAGAGATGAAGATGAATCACTTGGCATGGAGAAGAAACCCCAGATCTTCATTGAAAAATGTGATCTTTTTATCAGTTAAGGTGACCTCCTTGCAATTTTATATAAAGAAAGAGGTGGAGGCAAAACAATATATTTACCAAGAAGCTATTAAAAAGGGGTGTAACAAGAAAATGAACCTCAGTGGTGCAGTGGTTAGACTGCAGTATTGCAGGCTACTTCTGCTGACAGTTGCCTGCTTGCAATTTGGCAATTCAAATCCCACCAAGCCAGTGGTGGTATTCTTCCGGTTCAACTCGGTTCAGCTGAATTGGTAGCTCCAAAGATAATCTGAGAGTGAGCTAGTTTGCTCTGATGATCAGCTGCTGGGCCTGCCCATGTGCCCCAGCTCCATACTGATCTTTATTTCCTGCTTTTGAAGCTCAGCTGCATTGCACGGCACAGCGGATTGCCATGCATCATCTGTTGAAGACACTGGGAAAGCATGCCCACCAAGCCATGCCCACCCACCAGCAGTAAAACAATTTGAATCCCACCACTGCACCAGACTCAGGTTGACTCAGCCTTCCATCCTTCCAAGGCCAGTAAAATGAGGATCCAGATTGTTAGGGGCAAGAGGTTAACTCTGTGAACCCACTTAAAGAGGATTGTAAAGCACTGTGAAGTGGTACATAAGTAAGTTGAGAATAAATGACTGCTATTGTCAGAATAGTAACCCAGCTTACAATGGTAAAATTAATTGTCAACTGCAGTGAGTTATCCTATGATATGAGGGAGGTCAATTAATTTAGTAAATAAAAATAAAATTGGCAGCTGTGCAATAGGAAAGAAATACTTGCCAAGCCTTCAGCATTGGAGTTTTCATGTTGTTAACACCTTTAAATGTCTTCCTGGGTCTGGATAAATAAGCAGCATTTATGGCCTGTGTCACAGACAAGATTGTAAATGAAATAGCTGTCCAGAACCAGGATTGGATCCATCTCCTCTTTCCTCAGAGTCTCCAGTTCTTCTCTTTCCCTGCACCATAGCCAGACTTTGACCAAAAAGGCATCTTTGGTATAAGAACACAGGAAGGATTTCTTTGCAAAAAGAAACATGAAATAATCAAACTGCTGGTAACCACCATACTTTACCATTTGATTTCTCTTCATAAGAAAGAAAAAAATACGATGAATGTATTGAGTGGGAAAGTAGTTATCTTTCAAATAAATTGTGAAGTCCCAGCATAATGTGGTAATCAGGACTTTTCCTTCAAGAAGTTCAGAAAGTGTTCCAAATATATTGTGCATGATTAAAACCCCTATATGGAATGTGTTCAAGTCAGCACCATACATAAACACATTCACCTTTCTCCAATTGAGGTATAAATTCCAGTCTATGAAGGACTTCCTAGAATCTGGGGAAAAGATTTGTGATAAAATTGGACAAATGCCATTCTTATCAGCATGGAAGTTAACGTCCTCATGAACCTTTGTCCATTCTCGGTGTCTGGAGTAAGGAGATCCAGCAAGGTCCATCTGAAATGGAGAACCAGCTTCACCATCCCTGGGTATTGAACACCTTCAGCAGGGAGTATTGGGAAGAAGAAAGGAAGCAGAGTTTTATCACTCAGAATCTGGGAAACAAAACGAAAACTGATCTGAAAAGGTGGAAAAAAGTAAAGTATTTTATTTCAGACCCATAAATCCAAAATCTAACCCTAATGGAGCCTTCTTAAAAGATAAAGGAAAATGTTCCCCTTGCACAGTTCCCCTTGCTGCCAGTCATTTCCAGCTCTATGGGGCGTTACCAAGCCGAAGAGCCAGCGTTGCCTGAAGACATCTCCGCAGTCATGTGGCTGGCATGACTAAACGTCGAAGGCCCATAGAGCACTGTTACCTTTCCACCAAAGTGGTCCCTATTTTTCTACTTGCATTTTTTACATGCTTTCAAACTGTTAGGTTGACAGAAGCTGAGACAAGTAGTGGGAGTTCACTCCATTACACTGTGCTAGGAATTCGAACCACTGAACTGCCAACCTTTCTGATTGACAAGCTCAGCTTCTTAGCCACTCAGCCACTGTGTCCCCAGAGCATTCCTATACTCATAGCAAAGAAGAACCTTCTGTAAGGAATCCTCTGGTCATTTTCCTCTTATGCTACTCCTCCTCTCACTCCAGTGTGGCATTTTCTTCTTGCAAATAGTCTGCAGAGATGCCCAGTCTGCATTAGGTGTGTACCAGGAAGGGATGTATTCGCTCGGATCCTTCTCTCATTTGATGGATTCATCCTTAATTCATCCAACTCCCATCATAGAACTCCATTCTTTACTGATAAGAGAAAACCAGGGGTGGGATTCTCCCAGTTCAGACTGGTTCAGGCAAACCTCTAGTTCCAATGATCAGCTGGCTCCAAACTGGTTCACTCCAACAAGCATGTGGGCTCCCCTGCCCATCCCTGCTTTTTCCTCTGCTTTATTTGCTTTTTTAAAAAAATATAAATTTTACAAAATTTTCACCTTTAAAAACAAATTCTATATACATTTTTGCAGTTTTTTGTGACATCAGTTATACCATTCTCCTGTACATACATATCTATACACTATTTACACTTACACTTTAACACTTCTACCTTTGTATTATATTTTCTTTCTAAACAGACATACCATTTTTCCCAGACCTTATAGTATTCTTTTTATTCCCTCTCCTGAAATTCCATTGTGATTTTTTTCATTTCTGCGTAATCCATTACTTTTTTTAATAATCATGTCATCTGTGGAGGCACTATCTAATTTCCAATTTTGACATGCAGTAACCCAACTGCTGTTAAAATGTGTTTCATTAAACATTCAATCTCTTTTGTATATTCTTCTTTACTTATCCCTAATAAAAAAAATTCAGGTTTGGGTACAATCTTTGGACTTGTTATTTCCTGTAGCCAGATCTTTATCTTATTCCAGAATTCCTTTGCTTTTGGGCAGGTCCATCACATGTGAAAAAATGGACTAGGTTTCTTTTTACATTTCCAACATTCTGATTTTCTCTTTGTGGCTTTATTTCATTTTTTTTTTTTAGAGCACAACTGATTTGTGCGGCAAAACCGCTTTCCATGCCTCAGCTGTTTTATTCATAGGGGCTGCAGCTGAAGGTAAGTAAAGCTCCTACAGGCCAGACAAGGAATAATGGATGGAAACTGAACAAGGAGAGATTTAACCCGGAAACAAGGAAAAACTTTCTGACAGTGAGAACAATCAACCAATGGAACAGCTTGCCCTCAGAAGTTGTGGGAGCGCCATCAGTTGAGACTTTCAAGAAGAGATTGCCATTTGTCAGAAATGGTAAGTCAGTAATCTGTGTACTAAGTTTGGTTGAAATTGCTTGAGGTATTCTAGGGTAATGCTGAACATACACCCACAGAGAGCCATCTATCAATCAATCAATCAATCTATCTATCTATCTATCTATCTATCTATCTATCTATCTATCTATCCATCCATCCATCCATCCATCCATCTGGATAGATAGATATAGATTAGATATATAGACATACAGTAGATATAAAGATAGATAGAGATAGAGATAGACAGATAAATAGATAGATAGAGGTAGAGATAGAGATATAGAGATTCATTGTAAGAGATGAGACTGGAACTTGTTAGAAATCAAGGTGGAATGGTGTAACCTCTTATGCAGTGCAGGAACTTTGATTTACCAATAAAACTGAGTCAAAAGAGATGTAATAGCCTGTAATAGTTCTGTGTTACACCTCATCCCTTCTTTCAAAAGTTCAAAGGATTGGGCTTGAGGACTCCCCTCACAACTGCTTAGGGGCCAAGCAGAGTAGCAGAAGGGCAAGCACCGCATGGAGACTTGTGTTCCTTGATGGGAATCTCCCCAGACAGCGGTCTTCTTTACAGAAAACAGTGGGGATAGGAAGAGTTGGAGAATTTCCAGAAATTTCCTCTCCGAAGGGACAGAAGCGGCTTCAAGAAGTTCGCTAATCCCAGAACAGATCCCAGTTTTCAAGGGCTACATGGGTCTGATGGGAGGGAAAGGCAAACACAACTTTTACCTGTCTCAAACAAACCAAACAACCCAAACCAACAACCCCTAACTGTCCCCCTGCTTTTTTCTTTTCTCCCATTTTCTTAGCCCCAATATTTTCCCCAGTTCAAAAGACATTTGTTGCAAAAAACAAGCCCCTTGTTTGTGATATTCAAGGATGAAAAGTATATTTATGTGTTTGTGGTGATATTCTTGGGAAAGCATCCAACATTCTAGAATTTAGCTCATAAACACAAACGGATCAGTAGGAGGAGAGAGCACGCAGGTAAGAGGAAACAATATAGGCCTGAACGGAGACACAAGAAAGGTACCCGTTGCCTGACAGCAATCTATGTATCATGAACCTTGTACGTCAGGCCATCGCCTTGCAAGAGAAGCTGAATGGCTAGAAAGAAGCCTTGAGATATTGTCCATAAGTGGACCCTTACGATGGCTGAGCTTTGCAGGCCACGTCGCTTGCCATTCTATAGGCTCCAACGTGTGGGAAGCTTCATTCTGATACATGCTCTATGCAACCTTTACTTCACGTCTATTCTTCAGTAGAGCCACTCTGGAGGAGCCTCAAGGATCGTTTCGATGATGGCTAGCAGCCCTTCTCTGACCACAATGCTATGAGTGTTTCTGTATGGCACCCTCCAGCCGTATCTGACTGTCCTGTAGGGTCCCTGAGCAAGGTGGGGAGTGCACCTTGGACCATTCAGGCTTGGGCGAATTTCGCGTGCTCTTCCTCTTCGCAATGGCGTTTCAGCCACGCTCCGGAGACTCTATCAACATGCTGGCGCTCTCCACTGAAAGGTTCTGATAATGCACGGAGTTTTCAATTCATAGTTCACATAGAGCTTTTCTGATCAGTCCTGATCTCTCTTCTCTCCGATCCAGAATCTTTGAGAACCAGACGACTTCTTGGACGACGCTCCTTTTCATTTGCGTAAACAGGTGAATAGACCTGATAACCATTTCGCAGAGTGTTTGTAGAAATGATGCTTACTAAAGTAGTGTGTGTCATCCACTTGGATGGAGATGATGGATGCTAGAGTGAAAGAGCAAAGTAGCCAGATGAAAGGTGAAAAGGTCTGCAGACAACGGTGCTCGGGTCGGACTGAAGTGCAATGCAGGTGAGTTTCTCCTTGTTTTTATAGGTATAATCTATGGTTTATCACTAGGTTTCCTTTGCAACCTCTAACATCCCGCAGGAAGCTCACTAAATCCGAGATACGTTCCCTATTGTGAACATTTTTCCTTTTTAATGTTTTGTAGTCGGAGGCTGCATCTAGCTTTCACTTTACCTCCGTCCATAGGCTACTAACTGTGGCGTTCTGTCAATTCGTGTCCGTTTCCTTACTACCTGTGTCCGTTAATTTTCTAGGCTGGACTGGATTCGATTGGCGGATGCGCAGCTGAATGACCTAGCGGAATGATAGAGCGATATGCGATAACGATGACGATGGACAATCTAAAGATGTCCAGTATGCGGTTAGCGGATGTAGAAATGGCACGCAGTGTGATACATTCTCTTTCGCTCAAAAACGTTTATTGTTGCAGCTCAAAACTGGTTTGAGGGAGCGATTGAAATGTCAGTAACCGGATGCTGGATGAGATACAGGATGAAAAAATGGACGTGAGTATGAGTTAACCGAAAAGAAAGCATTACGATTAAACCAACGGATGGAAGTGTTTCTCTCCTTTCTCATCCTTCTATGTGCAGCTCGTTGTGCATTGTACATGGGCTTTACATCTTTCTATTTCCATGCTATATATTCTTGTGTAGAACTCCGCGTCGCTTCCGTGTACCTTTTGTTTCCTCCCTCTTTCCGTTTTCAGCTGCAGTGGGTATGAGTTGAGGGGATGGCCAGAGGATGCAGAGAGTATACAGCAGACGTTTAATGGATGATAACATACATAGAACGTTTGTTGCCCATATATGTTGTGGATGTATATCGTACCTGGCAGAAAGTTCATCCGTTCACAAAGTTTTGTGCAGCTCAAAACTTCTTGCGCGAATGAAATCTCAGTGGATGGATGCTTGATGGATAGAGCATATGAAACACATATGCAGTGAGTACACAATGGATTTTCCAACGGATGACAAGCTTTTTTTAATGTTTTACATCCTCTTTGCATCTGTAAGTGCAGTGGGACCAGGCCTTTAATAACCATTCAGAATTACGAATATTTTTTTTTAATTTTATTCAGAATAAAAATGGAAATTAGAAATTTAAAATATTAGCGGGAAGGAGTAAGAATTAAATAGGATAAGATGTGGATTTGTTATAATAATTAGACATATTATGTATAACAGCACAAAGTAGGATTAGAGTATGGATCAATGGTGGGATTCAATTTTTTTTTACCACCGGTTCTGTTGACATAATTTGGTGGGCATGGCTTGGCAGGCATGGCAAGGGAAGGATGCTATAAAATCTCCATTCCCTCCCCATCCCACTAAACTGCTTTCCAGCTCTGTTCTCCTGTGCAGAGCAACAAAAGACGACCCAGCTCATCAGCTGGGACTCAATGGGAGACAGAGGAGTGATGGGGTTGGTGGGGCCAGTCAGAGGTGGGATTTGCCGATTCTCCGAACTATTCAAAATTTCCACTACCAGTTCTCCAGAACTGGTCAGAACCTGCTGAATACCACCTCTGGTATGGATATTTGCTTATGTATTAATTGTAATTGTGGTTGCACAAGATATTTGTGGTTGCAATTTCCTGTTGTGAATAAGCTAGGAAAATCCTGTACTTAAAATAATAACGATAATGATTACGATAACAATAATGACAACAACAATAACAATAGAATGGCACAAAATTCCCATAAAAAGAATTGATTTGCTTAATAACTTCCATGGTGACTTTACAGCAAAAAAAAGTTGTAAAATCACATGATAATCCACTCAATGACTGTCAATACTTCCAACCCTATTTGTGGTCTCAGTTAAGGTCATAAGTCAATATTTTATTTGCACAACTCCATGCCAGGGGTGACAAGCCAGCACTAGTTCAATCAGAATAGAGCTGAAGGGACCTTGGTGGTCTTTTAGTCCAACCCCTTGCTCAAACAAGAGATCCTATAGTTCCCTTTCAGTTAAGTGGCTGTCCAGTCTTTTCTTAAAATTCTCCAGTGATGAAGCACCCACAACTTCTGAATGCAAGCTGTTCCACTGGTTATGACTGTAGTGTTCCCCTATTTAAGGAGCTGCCACAAAGAAGGAGGGAGTCAAGCTCTTCTCCACAGCACCTAAGGGCAAGACAAGAAGCAATGAGTGGAAACTAATCAAGGAGAGAAGCAACCTAGAATTAAGAAGAAATTTCTCATTTTGTCAATCCAACTTATACATAACAGCCATCTGTAAATCCACATTTCAAATGCTTCTAGTCTGTTCAAATGGCTTTCTATCAGCAACCACTCCGTAGAGCAGGATAAAAAAGAACTAGCATCTGACAAGCCTGGTTTTCAATCTTAGGCTTATGTTGTGACTACAGAAGACCTTTTTCATTTTGAAAAATGGAGACCCCTGGGCTAGAAAACCTCCAAGGTCCATTCCAATTCTATGATTTTTTTATTCTATGAAGCAGTGGTGGGATTCACATTTTTTTTTTTTACTATCGGTTCTGTGGGCATGGCTTCGTGGGCATGGCAGGGGAATGATACTGTAAAATCTCCAGTCAGAGGTGGTATTTGCCAGTTTTCTGAACCAGTCAAAATTTCTGCTACCGGTTCTCCAGAACTGGTCAGAATCTGCTGAATACCACCTCTGCTATGCACCAAACCAAATCAGAAATGAGGAGATGATAGCTACCTGGGAAAGCTAAGAGAAATCATCAAAACCATAAAAAAGTGAAAATTAGAATATTTTGGACATGTGATGAGACACCCAGAAAAATATGGCATACTTATTAGGGATAATAGCAGGGAAATACAATAAAAGACTTACTTATTTAATCATTCATATAATAACTGAAGTTAGAATCCTATACCCACAAAATTGGAAAAGTGAAAGGAAACCTACAGAGGATGAGGTAATAAAAAAATATACTAGAGAGTGCCAAAATGGACAGACTTAAAATGGAACTTAAAGACAAGGAAGAATCAAAGTTCTATATGCAACATGGGACATATGGTACAATTGGATAAATAATAGAAGCAGAGATTAGTGTTAAATAAGGAAATGTATTAACTAAATTACATTAAAACAGGGATAAACAAAGATGGAAGAATAAATAATGTAAAAAAGTATATCTTTGTATATTGTACATAAATACAACATGAAATGCATAAAGTGAAGATTGGAATAGTATATTACATTGGAAACAAACAAATAATAGATATAATTTGGATGTATAATATAACAATGGAGAGATTATATGATATGATCATTTTAGCTAGGATGTATAATACAATGCAAAGGGAAAAAAGGGACTTGATGTATCCAGTACACAATGACATTGTATAATTATGCATAGGGATGTATATTAAAGAAAATGTATAATATGGCCTACTTCACTTAATCCTCCAGGGAAAGATTGAAGGCAAATGAGGTTTAGGCAGAGAAAGAACATCATGGCTTCAAAATCTAAAGCCCATGTCACACTGCACCAACGGATGCAAAGAGGATGTAAAACAGAGATAAACACTTTGCCATCCGTTGGTTAACACGATGAATCCCTTCTGTACTCACTGCATGCGTGATTCATACGTTCCATCCGTCCAGCATCCATCTACTGAGATTTCATCTGCTCAAAAAGTTTTGAGCTGCACAAAACT